>JAQGCC010000844.1:0-29345 GCA_034698905.1 Xestoiulus laeticollis
CCCCTTGAAAACTGGTTATTGTCATTGTAATCTGTATGTATAATGTGGCACTGCACTTTGATATTGCAGGAGAAAACATGTATTAAAGGTGACGTCACGTTTTTAAGCCCCCCCTCCTCCCCCTCGTCACACACCACAAATATGTGACACCCCCCTAGTGCGTGGCGTCATTTATGGACGGCCGCTTACAAGCATATACTGTATAGGATGAGCCTAGGCATATTATGACGCCAGAAACAAACAATAGCTCATACAAGTATAAACAAATTTTAAGAAAAAATTGCCATTTATTAAAAGTTGGGGAAAATTCAGGAAGTTGGGATTTTAAGGTTTGTGAAGTTATGTACATTATGTATAGGCTACAAGCTGCATAATATAGTGAAAAATTGTTCGATTTTTTTAAAAACTATATGCATGAAAATTCACTATACAGTAGCCTACATTGGATACACGTACAAGATACCTTTCAATACAGAAGGGGTTATAAAGTTGCATAGAAAATTCATGTGCATGCATATCTTATTTAAATGCAGTTATCAAAGAAGTATTAACAAATCGCTATTCCAGCAAAACCAACTGCAGATTCCTTCTGATCCTTGGGGAGGTGTTGGAGGAACTATATATAGTGTTACCAAGCATTTTATTATTACACTTTGAAAAATATAAATACTTCAGAAACCTAGTATGTATAAGAAGATGACCAAATGATATGAGGTAAATCCTAATGAAAAATGGACTTAGCTTAGTTCAGACAGCTTATTCCTGGAAGATTTACCGGTACGTCTAATTTATATGATCAAGATTATGCTATCATGGCTGTGTATGTACAGTTGTGCATACTGACGAAAACTTTTGGATCTAGAAGAAAATCTTAGCCAGCACAAAATCGTGTTAAACATGACTTATGGAAAATGGAAGACTTAACTAAAAAAATTAGCATTTGAAAAGCTGCATATATAATTATAATCTTATATTAGCATGTTAAACCAAAAATTTACAACACATTTTTTATGCAGGAGTAATTTAAAAAATCAGCATTTAAATCAACAGCGCCTAGCTTCTATAGCAATAAAGTAGGTGAACAGTGATTTGGAAAGAGCACTCTGAAATATTTTATGTCTTGTGATTTCTCAAGACGTGTCCAATAGGATGGTAATCTTAACATTTTTGCATTTTCAAGAAACCACTTTGGCACATGGAGCAGATTAGCCCCAAATCACAGAAACTTCCTGCTGATGTCTGTTAAAGATGAAACATTTGAAAACTCAAATCAGCCATTTATTTCACCACATGACACGCCTAAACGATGCTCAAAGGACTTGAGTAAAGGCAGTAATCAGTGACAGTACCAGTTTTTTTGTCGTCCCAACGTTTAATCTTTTTTTCGTCCCAATTGGCAGATTAAATAACATTGTATCTTGCAGAGAAAAAAACTGACACGGGCATTAATTAAATTTGCTTTATATAGATCAAGTCTAAATATATATTAAAGTGAGAAAAAACAAAGTATATATACTTTATACTAAAGTTTTGGTAAAGTGTTTTTGTAGGATATTTTCTTAGTGTTATCTATTAAGAAAACTGCTAAAAATGTTTATTACTGCACGAATGGAGCTCCCAGACAGGAAGCCATAGCCATCTTAAATATCTAAAATTTCATCAAACCACATCAGGAGAATTTTTCTCGCCTTTTTAGGCTGATTTAGCACAAAAAAGCAAACTACGTTTATGGATCCACGTGCAAATTCATTTTATTGTGAAATAAAACTCCGGCAAATGACCATTTCCATGCAATGTGTGACTTCCAGCCTATGTTGCTTATTTCGTTTCCTTTTATGTGTACCTTTTATATCATTAAAGCTTAAATGCCATAGGCCACATGCCTGCTCAATTTAATAAAAGTAAAGTGGTTTGCGCATTAAATCTTGTAAAGGTGCGCACCGATCACGAGATATGAAACTGCATATTTTTAATAAATTATGAGGACCATAAAACCCACATCTGCTGTGTTGACACTTTTTTTCACATTAACTTTTCCATATATGCATCCCTAAGCAATGAGCTCAACTTCATCCATATTGACTTGATTTTATGAACCAAACTCCGAATTTAATGTAAGCCATCAAAAAGATATAGATTTAAAACGCATGCAACGCAAAGCTCTCGTATGCCACCCACTATCTAATTTCTTATTAACTTTATTACAGATGCAAGTGGAAAATACAACTTGGCTTCTTATAACAAACACTGTAATGTTTCTATACAATTCGGACAGCTGGAGTGCGATTGGAAACATTTCCAATTATGTATATATCGAAAAAAAAAATTTGATTGCGAAGGCAGGTCCAGCTGCTGCTGCTTCAAATATTTTCATTACCACTAATGCTTCTATTCAAGTACAATAGCAAATTAAATTAAACCGACATTGCGTTGAGTATTCACAAGCATGCATGTACATTCATATTTCATTAAAATACCACGGCGTTTATTAAATGCTTGCCGGTCATTTATTCTAATTTAATCGTACGTTCAATTAAAATAGCACAACACGTGGTATCATTTTAACCAATATCGTGTGAAAAAATTCTGTTACTGGCTAAAAAAATAAATGTATTAAATCTCTTTGGGGATTTTTTCGAGTACTTCTCTATACTGTTGCTTTTATAAAAACAAATGTAGTTAAATTTGTAAAATTTAATGTAGGCTTCAGTAGGTCTTTAATTTCATTTAACCGATTTAAGATAGAAATTTTGACGATTTAATGAATGATACATTTCGTTAATTTCCAAATCATGCAAAAGTAGAAAAGAGAATTTAAAACAATGTTTGTTTTGAATGATATTACGGTTATAAATTTCCAATTGGGTACAAGTATACAATGTATGCTGCTCTACTTCATATAGTTGCAGTTATGCCAAGGAAATAAAGTATTTATGATGTCCATTATAAAATATATAGAGTGGCCCAAAAAAGTGCCAAAAATAGGGTGGCACTCACTTTTGGGCCACACTGTATACATTATGTAGCCATACGTCAATTGTTTTTATACTATTACAGAAACTGAATTAGTTGATCTAAAATCGGCTAGAAATATATTACTTTTCTATTGCAATCTCATCTGTCTGCATGTACATGTAATATGATCAATCAATTCTGTTGTAATCTTATCTCTTGTGTTTCAGGCATTATAAACTTACACTCAGTATAACATGAAAATAGCTGTCAAATGTATTTCAAAGAAGTTCTTATCAATATTAGCCAATAACACTTCGAAAAACAAAAGTTGTTAATAAATCTGAAGTAATCCCAAATAATGAACATTAGTGTTCGTTCTAACACTTCCATTCTCAAAACCTAATCTTTTGGAAACTTCAAAGCTGATTGAAGTTATTATAAGGGCCTGTCTCAGTAGCTTACAGCATCAAAATTTATACTCTTCTTGATGACATCCTAATATTTTTATTGACATCCTTGTTGAACGGACAATCTCTGTCATATCCATATACATTTAATTTTCGACTCTTTCGGTACATTAAGCAAGTAGAAAGATAATTCTAGGTGCGTTGTGCTCCTCCAAATTCATTTAATCATTAAAGATTTGGCTGTGCTTGTTCTTTGAGAATCCATACACGTAAAACATGAGCGAGCTAATCAACCATGTTAGGCCCAAAGTTAAGTATAGCTCACACGAAAATTGGAGACTGATGAAGATGGCAATTAACATGGATAGGCTGCATTGCTCGTGCAAGCGTGAAACCAAACAAATTTTCAGACACTACATTAACGATGCATTACATATGCTATAAATTATGAGATATTAGCAGAAAATACATCCCAGTTAACGAAACGTGCAATATGGCAAAAGGCCAAACTGATAGATACACAAACAGTAGAACCTCTTCCATTGAGCACCTCTGTACGTTGTGTGTATGCTGTAGGTCCAATGATAAAATACAAATGTGAGCAATGTTTATTTAGAAAATAAACAGGAACATATTTCATGTTGCAATGTTCATAAACAATAACGCATGTGGATCAATATAGTTACTTAAAATTGTATCCATGAAAACTTACCAAAAAACATACATTCTTCAGATATGTCATGTAAGTCTAATAAAATTTTAAATGTTAAATGATTGTAGAGTCTATTTGTGAAACTTTAAATGTATGTTGTTTGAAATTAACAGTTTTATACATTATTATATACAGCAGTGTATAATAGGAGAAGTTTATACATGGTGATATATATACAATGGTACAATTTTATTTTAGGTCTGAATTTTCCTTCATTGTCAACGAAAATAATATGATTTCTACAAAAAAACTTTCCCATTGGTTTAAACTACGTCATATTGCACATTTCTTTTAAAATATAGTACAATCTCATACTTCATGTCAAATTTTCTGTCACAGACTTTTAAAAAAAAATTGGTATAAGAAGTCTGTACCATATAATATTTATTACTGAGTAAGCAGCAGCGTATGCATTTATATTTCTTCAATACAAAAATGTTAGATTAATTATAATATTCTTTATAACCTAATAAATGTATATGCACAATAGCACATATTGCATAAATGTGGATAATATAGGCTTCAGGGAATAGGAATAGAAATATTAATTACAATTTAAGGAAAGCACACTAAAAAAGCTTATTAGTTTTCAAAATAGCTAAGGGGACGTTATAATATCATTTGCTTACGTTTTTAGTTTAATTAAATATAATGCCTGAATCGACGCACAGAACATTAAGCATCAGGGAGGAATTTGCCATTCGAGATCCCAGAAACTGTCGTTGAAGGCTGGTATCAAGCTGTGTGAACATAGGGTTTACATACAGTACATGTACATGCTGGATATACAAAGCAAAACGTACATTAAGCAGATCATTCTTAGTAATCATCAGTAACAATTAGTCTTCGGCATTGTACTTCACATTATTTGATATGACTCTTAGCAACTGGATGCCAACTTGCATGCATGAGTGCTTTCCTAAGTAAACGAAATTTTTAATTGGCACAGAAGCTAAAATAATGGCACGTTGGCATCTATACATAATCTTAAGGAAAATAATTAGTTTGCTTAGAGCGTCGCTATTTTAATGCGCATTTTTTTTTCTTGTTGCTCATGAGATTTACAAAAGCAACTTAATATTTATAGGCAGCAAGAAAGACAAATGTGAGGATATACGATTTATTCAAAACATGGCGTTGGCTCAATCATTAAACTGATTAGTATTCCTTCGAGCCACAGACTATCTACAGAACAAGACATCTTGTGAATCTCTTAATATGATTTATCTGAATTTTATCAAACCACATTTCCAAACTCATCTATCATGCAGTTTTCGAGAAATGGGTATTGTAAATCGCTGCGTATAGTACTTGGACATATCCCAGGTGCATATTACTGTGCAACTTATTGTGTTTTAGTGCAAATTCATAATCTGCAACAAAAAAACTTGGGTCATTATTTAATTTTTAAGAAGGGGGCCAGAGGCTTTCAGAGACCAGTTCACACCTGCCTCAATATGTACATAAATTATTATTGTTATTGCGTGTACGATTCATTTTTTCCTAAATTAGGATACAATAGAACCGGCCGTAAATAAATACCCTTGGCACCAGGGGAAAATAATATTTTAGATAGGTTCATTAATAAACGTGATACAGTGTACAATACAGCTGCAAAATAGGGAATTTCCCCTTTTTGAATCCTTAATTTGAGTCTATTGTTTGACACTAGATTTACACAGCTGCAAAATGATACAAAATAGGGAACTCCCCCCACTTTTTCAATCCTTATACATGTGTTCATGTATAGATGAGTCAGTAGTTCTTGAGTATCACAGAGTTTAATTGCCCTGCATCTTCCTGCCACTGTTGTTTCCAAGTTTGACATTTAATTTTGATTCCATGTTTGATATTTTGTGCAGTTCCATTGATGAAATTTCCTTAAAAAGTCGTTGAGACCAATAAAAATTATTAAACATTACTTTATGTAGGATTATTACTTTATACATGGGTCCCAAGTCGGGACCTGCACATTTTACTTTTAAATAGGATATTTTTTATACAGGATTATTTTAGACAGGTTCTACTGAAATTACAAGCAATCACTGCTGGCTTCTGTGCTATGTTGGTTTGCCAACATATATTTTATAAATGCAAGAATCTACTCAACAAATCTAACGCTTCAAATAAATTTCGCAATCAATACATGTATAGTTTGTTGAAGTATTGGTAAGTACAATGTATTCCAGGACCACATTGCCAAGATTTGTCATATTTGCGCCTAATTGCAGGCAATCACTGATAGCTTCCGTGTAATGTTGGTTTACCCACCCACTTGCACGCAAGGCGCTATACGACAAACCTCTATTTATTCCACTACAGTAATCCTTATCATGCCATATGCATGCCACTATTGCTTTTACACTATTTATACCTATTATGTTATTTAACTATTGATCGGGCATTGATAATTACAGTGCTTTCCGCATTTATAATGGGATTACTGGATACTGGATATAAGACCAAATAATCCAAAATCATCGGGAACAATAAAAATTATTAAATATCACTTAATGGAGGTTTATTATTTTATATATGGATCCCAAGTCTAGACCGGCACATTTTATTATTTTAAAAAGAATATATTATTTTACACAGGTTCTACTGCTGTTCAACAAAGCTCGGATATAGCGACCTGATTTCTTAGGTCCCTTGCAGATAGTTATTAGCAAAACCCACATAAGAATATTATACGAATTACTGCTATTTCCAAGAAGGTTTAGTGTGGTTAATTATTAAATCTCTCCCTCCCTAATTACCCTAATATATAGCTTGACTGTCAAAGGCACTTTAATGCGGTTTTAAGCATAAAAGCTCAAGCATTTTTCTTCATTGGAAAGCACAAGCCGCTTATTGTTCATGGAGGATAAAATGCTTTGTTTTTGTTTCCATCACCAAGTTGCATTTTCAGCTTTCCAACTACCAAAAAAAAGTCAGAAATAGAGCAGCAAAAATAAGGCAATTTCATCTAAGGCTGGTGATTAATCTTACTTCAATTCAATCAAACGTTATAGCACAGCAGCGAGCATATCGAAGTAGGGATATAAAAAGGGGCAAACATAGCAGCCTTCCTAAACTAACAATTCCGAATACATTTCCACTTACTGATCCGATTACATAAGCATCGTTCGATCAAAGAAACCCTTGGTAATAGAACAAGGAGGAAAAACAATGCCGAAAACACTAACAAATTTCATGGAAAAAGCCTTTTGCTCTTTCTTTCAGCTCCACAGAGACGGGCTTATATATTTTAAACTAGACTTCTTTTGCCAGTGGCTATTTTTCGTGAAAAATTGCTTCAAAGAGCAAATCACGACGATAACAATAAAACTGATTCGAAAGTCCATGACAGACATCCATCTAACAATAAAACTACTACTATAGTACTCCTAAACATGGCTACTGTACTATTAGCGCCAAATATGGGCTTTTCTGCACCGTTTTAGTAGAAAAGGAAAGTAATGAATGGAGATGAATATCCATTCGTATTCTGGGACTATCCATTAACAAGGAAATGTCCCGTGTTACAGTGGTCATAAACAAAACGCCCATATGGTTGACAATTTAAAAGATATATATAAAATGAATGAAGGGTTGGTCTTCATATTCTTTGCGAAATCAAATGTTTATAAAATGATTTTATATAAAGTAATATAATGTACATGTACATTCTTAGTGAAAAATCAAGTTTGTATGTGAGATCCATTACTTAATGTAGCCTCCCAGTAAGCACTCTAAAAAATGGCCAATTATAGGCAAAAATATTTTTCAATATTTGCACAATATTGCAATGTTAACATTTTGCCATAATTGCCAATATATAAATTACAATAAATGGACCTATGTTGGGATAGATTTAGGCCCAATATCGGTCCTCTTATGTTATCACTATGTAACTGAACCATAAATTGAGCCAATATAGGCCTGCAATTAAATGCAAAATATTAATAAAATGCAATAATAAAAATGCAATTATATTTAATAAGAGCGCAATATTAGCCCAGAATTGCCTACTAAGATTGGACCACTGTCAGTCTAATTAAGGTTTCACTGGCCAATTTTTGCCAATTTAACCAATATTGCCCCAATATCCGGCCAATCGAGGTCAAATATCGTGTGTTACTTGGGCTATGTGAGTGTATGACATTTTATTGATATCCCAATTGAAAATTGTAATTTTGTTGAATGTATTCTTATTACAGTGGAAATCCATAATAGTCAAAATCTCATTATATAATCCCATAGAATAAAATCCCTTAAATCTTGTATGTCATTTGATCCCATTGTTTGTCTCATATACATGTAGTCTCACTAGCCTAGCTCATTAGCTTAGATATATGCTACACATAAGAATATACAGAGCGTTCTAAAAATCCAGGAACCGTTTTTTATATAGTAAATTAAGCATCCAAATAAAAAAATTGATTAGAACGAAATAAATGTATAGTATTATGTTGTCAAGGGATCTATTTGATCTTGTATTTGGGGCACCTATATATATTCATCTCACCATTTTGGGGGGACCGAATAGCCACTTTGAAAATTGAAATTGGAATCATCAATTCTTTCAATATATTTTCGATTCTGCAGGAAGAATGATAATTTTAAAAAATCGGATCGTTTTTTATTTTGAATTGCTAATATTACTTGTTCATATAAGTTGTCATTAGTTGTTATTGTGAGATTAAAAATGGCTGACAGACTATTTCACTCAGAAATGTTTTGATACAGCGCTCTTATTTTTACAAAAGAATAAAAATATATAGTGGAAAAATGGGGGCTTAACATTTAAATTTTTTAAGTGGTCCTTCAGTCCCCAAAACAGGGAAGGCAGGGAGATTCCTTAACTACAGGTTCAAATAAATCCCTCGACAACATACAATTTTCATGCTAATCAATTTTTTTGTTGGAATGCATAGTTTACAGTTTAAGGAGTCGTTCCAAAAAATTTAGAACGCTTTGTAACCACTACAGTTGTACACTGCAGTTGTTGTAGCATCGCAGGAATATGATTTAGCATTCTGCAGCTTGTAGTGACAATTCAATTTGTCTCATTTTTTATTTGCAAATTTCAAGGAAACATTCTCTTCCATCTTATTCCATGGGGAAATTAAACCATATTAATCCTCATTTCTGAAGTATTAAGAGATATGCTTTCATTAGCGCTCATATTAAATTTGCATCACACGCCACGAAGATAAAAATGCGGTAAAGTTTCTCTAGTAAAATTTTTTAAATTAATCAAACTTTTTTACAGCTCATAAATCTCACAGTTCATACAAATAGTAGTGATTGTATTTGATCCATTGCAAGTTTGTTAACTTTTCAACCATAAATAACATCATATTGTACAATTGTAAAAAACGTAAAATGTAATTAACAACGAATCTTAACAAATTCAATGTTTATTCAAACAACATTGGTTCCCGTTTTAGTTTCCAGACACCATCCCATACCAATGCCTTCTATCAAACAAATTACATATAAGTTACATACTTAATGGATTACTCTACCTAAGCGGACTTAATGGCAAAAATGCTTGTAACCTGTCATGATAAAAGGAGGATGCAACCTAATCTGTTTATAAAACAATTTGATATTCAATCAATATCGATGTGAAATTTATGAAGATTCTGACAGGTAGTAATGCCATCACAGATTACCATCATAAGCGAGGGAAATATCAAATCAAAATAAAACTAGTGGAGTAACAAGCACTTGTACGAACATATTTAACTCATTAATCTTAATCTACGATCATCTGGACTATACATGCACATGAATTTTATTATTGATAAAGACAAGCTAACTGCAGGATATTTTGATGTTAGTCAGTTATCAAAATATGGCAGCATTAAAAATGGAATGTGGATTAGGACTGGAATCATGCAGAAACAGACAATTTCTAAAATTATTGACATTATGCAGTACATGTATATTGCGTCAAGCATGTATAAACAAGTATAAGCATCAGACAATAGACTAAAAAAACTATTTCAGCAAATTAATGAATAGTTCAAAATAATTCGCAATTTTAAAATTCTTGACTGTATAAATTCAACAAAGTTATTTGGCAAAAGTTTTTTCTGTCTTCAATGACGTTTTTATCTCCCTTGATAGCAAAATAAATTCTAAGCAGCTTAAGATTAAGCGAGTTTCAGCCAGGATACCGATTTTTGTGCCAAATTTATAAAGCATCGGTGAAATTTATACCGTACACTGTCTGCATGCAAATATAAATGCTGCAGTGGATGTCTAGAGACAATGCCCTAGACATCATTGTATTACTTTTTTTACGATTACCGGTAAGAATTCAAATAGAAGCTGAAATACCCCATAGATAGCAAAAGCCATTTCAGGTTTTTTACATGTATTAAAACACTTTAAAAATGGTATGCTTCGTTGGATATACTAGTACAAAACTGCTTTATTGCATCGATAATCGATATTTAGTTTAAAAATAACGAAATATATATGGGAGATTAGACTCGATTATACCAAATTAGGACAGCATTCCAAACCATGGCAGACAGGAGAACCCACTATACGATAGTCTGTGTTTAAGATATAGCATTGACAACAATTTTAAAGCGAAACGACAACACAATTTGTCGTCAACTATTTTTAAGAATTCTATGAATTTATCTTGCTCAACTCGAAATTTAACATTTAAATACTGACTGATTAGATTTAACTATTCAGGTCACTAACAGTTTATGGATTTATGATCTATAAAATAAATATGGTTTATCGTTGCTACAAATTCACATTTGTATTGTCTGCAGTTGATATTGATAGCTTCTGTCATCCACTTTAAAATTATACAAATATATTATAGTTACGCATTAATATATTCCCATGTTAGATAATCGAAATGGTGCTTCACCAAATTTTAATTGATAAACTTAATTGCTACTATGCATTGTCTCAAAACTAATTATGCTTTAGCATATATGAAGCGGATATTAGTAGTATATTGCACTGATTTAACATTTTCAAAATGCATTACATTTTATAGAATCAAATTTAAATTTTGCGAAATGCATCTGCAAAAAAAAAAAAGCAAACTAATTTAGCGTGCAATTTTAAACTAAACAATTGCAATAATATTTCTTGCAAAACTAACTTTAAAAAGTTACCCACTTTCATTAATGAACATTTCAATTCGGTTAGGATTTTCATACTTCACTAGTTATATACCAAAACCTTAACTGAAAAAAATACCGAAAAAAAATCTTCAAACCTCTCCAAAAAAATAAGCCAAACTAATGCATCTGCAGTAGTAGAAGTTCATCAATTTTTTTATAACTTAAAACAGATGCATTTTTGTCTAGCTTCCAAAAACGAAAACGTACATCTCGCTTCAAGATAATAATTCTGCAAAATGATGCATCAAATTGCCTTATTTCGTATATATCTTGTTTTAGTATATTTTCATTTAAAGTTCATTGGTTGGCTCCTCCCACAAATAGGCATAGAAACATGTTAAAAGCATATACATTGATTTGCTATACAGCTGAACTTTTCAAAACAACGTAATACAAATAAAAAATAAGACAATATAAATATAAATAAGCCAGGACTAAACTACGTCATGTTTGAATGCAGTTTCAATGCAGGGCCTCCCATTTGCATGCAGAACCATAAGTTAGAAAGTCTTAGCATGGGTATTGCGAAATTTATTTTCCATCGCATTGAATGGAGTCCATTGTGCACGGAGGTGCTTGTATTGGCCATTCAGCAAATGTGCTGAACATAAAAGTTTGCATCCGTCGGAATGCACAGTATTGTTATTCGTAGCAAATAAGACAGACGCGTTGGCGTCATCAATGTCACCATCTACCCTGGTGCGCACTTCCGGATTGTTCGATTCCTCCGACTGGAAACGAAGGGGACTTTATGCGTTGCCAGCCATTTGAAAGCCAGCAAATTCAGCGTTGAGGTAAGCGGAAAAACGCGAGCTTAAGTGAGCCAGCGTTGTAAATAACGCGGGGCTTAATTCGTCAAATTGATAAATAACCGCACACCTCATTGAAAAATAAGGTTTTTGCTAGGAATTTCAATCGGGAGCCATTCTTTGGCGCACTGAAGACGCATTGGTGCGGCAGTAACGATCACTGCTACCTAAATCACGCAATGCAGAAGCAACAGTGCAAAAGTACAGTATGACGGTGGCACGTGGTATATATGCATTGTTCTGGATGGTGCTAGTGTCTAAAGGCTGGGGGAGTCGGGTGTTAGGATTATATACACGGTATACAGTATTGGAAAAGTACTAACAACGTTTTTTTGCAGAAATGTTAATCAGCTGAATTGGGTCAGATGCTGTTCATTCAGAATCAGAAGTATAGGCGGGCTTCCTTGAAACATACAGCTCCAGAACAAAACACTGGAACAACATGGACTCTAAGCCCCAGGCCATGCACACTAGGCAGGAAACGCGCGTTTGGCTATAGCCTCAAACAGGGCATCGAATTTAATTCAAATTCTAGAATTATAAAATTTGTACATTAATATATCGTGCTAAATTTTTTTTAATTAAGCCCCAGGCGACACTAGGCTGGAAACGCGCATTTGGTAAGCCTCAAACAGGGCATCGAATTTAATTTAAATTTAAGAATTTTAAAATTTGCACATTAATATCTCGATCGTGCGAACATTTTATTTAATTAACCCCCAGGTCACACTAGGCTGTATACGCGCATTTGGCTAGAATCAAACAAGACTTAATTAAAAAAGAATTTTCACACGGGATAATTATAGAATTTAAATTAAACTCGATGTCCTGTTTGAGGCTAGCCAAACGCGCGTTTCCTGTCTAGTGTGGCCTGGGTCTAATGAGTTAATGCAGTTGCGGATTTAAGGAAAAAAGGCCCAGGCAGCAAACGTACGTCCCAAGGAGCCTGGGGGCCCATTTGACCAGGGGCCCAGACGGCAAAAGCTCATTTGCCCCTTTGTTAAATCCACCACTGGTTAAATGCCCTCTCTGCTTGCCTTTATAGGCCTTCCAAATCTAGTCCTGAATTCTTTGCTGCAATATCGGTGTTTTCATTATTGCTACATTGCACATTATATGTGCCACCATTGTCATTATTTTTATTTATTTTTTTGTAACTCAGCAATCACGTCCACATGGAGAGAAAGCACTTAATCTCGTTTCTTTGAGTTGGTGCACTGATTTGAATTTAATTCATAAAAATGCCTATTTAGAAGTCCAATTTGTTGAATTCAAGATGCATCGCAAGGACGAGGAAAATCCTTTCAGTGGCATGCTCAATTTTTATTATGCTTGAGCAAACATCTTTTATTCTTTTGTTTGCTTAATTTTTAAGCAAAATTCTTTAATTAAATTGTTGAAGATCGGAAAAATTTCATCACATAATAATCTTCACGAGTGGAAGATGTTATTCTGATAAGCACTGATGAAATTTATGAGAAAGAAGGGTTTTTAATTTTTAATAAATTGCAAACAAAACGTATGATTTATCTTTGTTTTGCAACAAAATACCATTATTCAATCACGACGTCGATGTTTTCATCAAAGCGATGAATAAATAATTATTCAATATAGATAATGAACCAAGAACAAATTCGAGATCACATACTGTACCTGTATGTTCTGATCACATACGTACAGTATCACATACAGGAATAAAAATTTGACTTACTGATTCTTCCTATTTTGAAAGCGTCGGCTGTATTGATTATATTCACTTTGGCTTCCACCTTGAATCGTGCTGCGCTGTCGTTATTATTGTGTAAATGCATTGCGTATTTAAAAGCAGTTAGAATCTCATCTGCTCCTTGTTCG
The DNA here is from genome assembly GCA_034698905.1 of Xestoiulus laeticollis. Lineage (NCBI taxonomy): Eukaryota > Metazoa > Arthropoda > Diplopoda > Julida > Julidae > Xestoiulus > Xestoiulus laeticollis. Next base: position 13,886 of record JAQGCC010000844.1, read on the forward strand.
AAAATGGCACCTGAAAAATGGGGGAAAAAATCATTATTTATACAATATTTACTCTAGAAAACGGGGATACAATATATAGGTAAATTCGTTTTCTCACCACATCTTATATAGGATGGAAATACAATAATTGTACTGCAGTGAAACCTGTGAATAGTGCACCCGCTTGGGACCGAACCGTGGGGTGTACTACTTGAAGGGACCACCCATATACGAGTATATACATTTACAACTGTACTCATGTACATGTTTACAACAGAATCATGCACGTGCACATGTATTCAACTGTATACACATCATATACGTGCACATGTATTCAACTATACACAACATGTACGTGTACATAAAATTGTACAGTAGATTACTATATATATATACAATTGCAAACATGCACGAGTACATACTGTAAATATTACCATAATTAAGATGCACAAAGTAAGATGTTGCATTTTTAATGTTTTTTAACGTAAACAAAACCAAAAAAATTGCTTTCGAGGGCTCTTATTCACAGGTTTCACTGAAGGTGTGTTGTCTATCGTGTCTCTATTCGGACAAATTCCTATAGTTACAGAACATTGTCCAACACGTCACAACATGTTCGCTAAAGGATGCTTTCATATCACTGTACATGTAAGGATGTATTCTCCAATATATAGTTGAAGGCACTTGTTGGATCTTTAATTGCATGGTTTAAACGTATAATGCATTTAATTGTTTTTTAAAGGAATGATGTTCCCCTTTAGATCTAATGTGCTGCTTTTGATGTAGGCCCTACATGCATGTATTGGTGCACCAGCTTTAGGCGAAAACCTATATGCAGATTATCCCAATACGAATTTGGCATCACCCAGATAATTAGATATTCGTTTTTTTAGTTACCTCGCATTTTGCGCTATAACTTCGAGTACCATTTTACATAATTTGTGCAGAGTATAATTATATTGAATACGCGAGGAAGGCCTTAAGGGTGTAAAATGTGCGCCTCTACTCTTTGTCGGGATTCAAACTGAACAAAGTTAAAACTAAATTAATAATGAGCTAAATTCATGCATTATTCCTTTGAATTTTATAATACACATAGCGTAGGTGCAAAAGAAGACGCCTTATTCTTTAATGAAATTCAGAAATCAAATAAGACTCTAGTGTAAATGTCAAATTGCTGGGTATGAAATTTTTGAATATTGGAAATTAGAATTGAAATATACAGTAGGTGCCAGTAAATGCCTTCGTTCGCTCTTAGATATGTAAATGACATGTCAAGCAAGCGTCTTTAGGCATTCTTTGACAGAGTTACATTTTGATTTTCATATTATAGAAGCATTGAAATTAGAAAAAGGAAAAAAATGGTTTGGAAGATTTCAATAAAATGTCGTTTCATAAGTAACATGATAGAAGAGTAGAACTTTAGAATGCTTCCGATATCAATTTGAATGTTTTAAAGTATAATGACTGATATGGATCACGTTTGTGTAATAAAAAGAGTATAAAGACAATTAAAGGTTGCATTGTGTTATTATATCAGTGCTAAAAGTACAGTATACATGTACATGCATACTTACATTATAGTGAAAATTTATTGACATAATATAATGCATCGGTAACACGATTCTCTCGGGTTTACATTATTATGGGGCCAGTGATATAACATTTTCTCGCAAATAAGGGAAAAAACTATCTACAAGTATCCCAGTATAATATTTTTAGGGCCAATCATGAATTTTATTATGAATGTTAAATCAAACGTCTGTTTTATAGCATACGTTGCTTGTTTTATAGCACAGCTCACTTCGGTAATTTTGTGGAATTTGCATGGACAGAACAGTTACTCCTGGAGCACATTGAATCCCAAGACAAAAGAAATAGAATATGACATCGTATTTTTTTTAATATCAAGGGAAACTTAAAGTCGAAATAAGTCATATTTTCTCTGCGAATACCATGATTAAAGTATTATCTAGCTGTGATAGAATTTTTAAACAACTACAATTACTTATGTAGGCCCATATATATAAAAACAAGTGGATAGATTTATGTATAAGAATGCTGTTGACCACCCTAAAAGAGAACGGCTATAAGTTATGTTGCACACATTGCATTATATACTATTGTGCAATCATTAGGGCTTATCGCCAATATATGGCGAAAACAATTCCCCATCCATAAATCCATAATGATAAATGACGCTCTAAATTACCGAATTGTCGATCGATACTTATGACCTAGCTGAAGGTACTTTTTTACCTATGGGCCTTCCACATTGCAAGTTAACCATGATGACAGGATGTAACGCCTGCTAAGTTTGCATTAGACGCTGACAACAGCAATTTGATCGATAAATTAAAGTTAATTTGATTTAAACGTACAATATATATCAAGCATGTAATGGTTCATGTACGCTCGTATATAGATTTAGCATTTTTTTTTCGGTACATCCATTATCATGCTTATGTCAATTTTCAAGCAGACATTCTGCATGTATAGCCTACAATCGCTGTACTGTACCAAAATGAATACACTTACATCGTTTACATAAGTTCAAATTTACAAAAAAAATTGAGCAAAACACTAATGTAGATGATGGCATCAAAGAACAGAATGTGACAAATCGTCACAGTAATTTACTTTTGGGAGTATATTATTGATATTTATGACAAAGAATACCCAAGGCTGAACAATAAATATTGAAGGCAGTTAGTTAAAACCCCGTTTCTTGTTTTTAAAATATATTTTTTTAATTTATATTTTAAAATAATTTGATATATCCAAAGTACTGATCTTGAAATCAAGAATTTTGAATGTTCTTGAGCGTTAGAAATTACGTTTTACACCAACATGATTCAATTATTTTTATAAAAAATTGTTAATTGTCCAAGCGTCATCCTGATAACTGTATATAACTACGAAAAATTGTCAACTTTGTATATACATTTGTACATGCTGAGCCATCGAAGCATTCAACAATGCTCACAGTAGCGAATGGGAATTGTTCATCTTTTGTACTGTAGCTTTTCTATAGTGATGCTTTCTAGGGTTCTACTTCATCTTGGGGGGTTTTGAATACGTCAGTGAAAGATATAAACACGTTTTATCACGTGGTGTTATCTCCGCTTGGATTTTGCAAATGTCTCGGGAAGACATAAGAAAGGCCATTATGGTTTCACTGAATATGTGTCGCATGTTTGTGCCTCGTTTAGAGCTAGCTCTATGGATTAGCTCAGCTATTTCCCTCGATGCGATTGGTCGCACAAGGAACAATTCAACGAAAAAGATGCAGTTACATGGAGGTGGACATCGAAATATGACCATTCCAAACGAAACATTAGTTGAAAATGCTAAGCCCCATACCTGCCTTAACTGTTACAATATAGAAATATTACTACTGAAAAGGAGTTCAAACACACACGTAACTACTGTATAACAGCGCAAATATAGTCTAAATTGTTTTGCATTCACATAACTAGGATTTATGGAGCCCAGGGCAAATACAAAATGGTTTAGATTTAAAATTGTATTTGTAATGTAAATATTAATAGGATTGACATACATATTGTATAATATTCTTTTAAAAGCTAAGCTATCAACCAAGAAAAACTAAGCTATATGGACAAATGCTTTTGGCAACATTTGTATAATTTCTTAAATCAAAAACGAACAATATTCATGACATTTCTCCAATGCAATTTCTTGTATGTACTATAATTACAAAATGCCAGTTTTTGCAGCTAAAACCGTTGGATAATTTCCATTCTCAACTTTGGCTGCGTGTTTCTTATTAAAAAATCTTTCATCACTCTAGTACAGTCAATATCATCTTCTTTATTGCAACGTTTCGGACCCTAATCGGTCCTTCATCAGGCACTACAATAAATTACAAAGGTACAATTATCAATATTCTAAGGGCTTTGTCTATTCATAATATACATCACGAGGAAATATTTTGGGTTAATATACATGAACATAATATACAAAAATGATAGCAATCACCATGTAGTGGCTGATGAAGGACCGATTAGGGTCCGAAACGTTGCAATAAAGAAGATGATATTGACTGTACAAGAGTGATGAAAGATTTTTAAAACTGTTGGAGTAAAGATAATTTCATAAAATTACACTCATGAATGTATGCGACGTTGGATTAAGAACATTTCCATGAATTAAAAATGAAATGTTGACATTTTAAGCCTTATAAATGATGCTTCCAAGAACGTGTAGCCTAGAACACAAACCAGTAAAATCCTGTTTACAAGTAAATTTTTTAACATTTTGTCTACCTGATTGCTAATCTGCATGTTTAATAACTGTAAAATATACCTCGAGAATTTTTTTCTATTGTTTTTATTTGTGAGAAAAACCCATGGGCAACCAAAAGTCCTGAGACATACCCGGGGCAACCAAAACTCCTGAGAGATACCTTTAGGTATAAATAAATGTACTAGTACATGTATCTCATATATCGCATGAGGGAATAATTTTTTTACCTCAGTCCCGAGCGAATCGACTGGAGTGAGGTCAAAGTTCCTGCCGAGTGTAAATTCCTAATGAGGTCTTTATTATCAGCTATACTGTATACCGACCCCCTTCCCCCTCAGTGCGATATGCATGTATGAATTAAGCAATCTTTATACATGTAGATATACTGTATAGCCAGTTCTATGCACCATATCAATTAAGTTTGCACCTTTAAGATATACAGCAAAAATAACACGCGTTAAGATTGAACCTTAGGCATTAACGATTGCGATAAATGTTAATAGCAAAAGATAGACTTAGTCTATTCCCTAACATAATCATAAAATCTCTAAAGACAATTGCAAGTTTCTAATTGTACAAAATTATATTACTATACCATCACACGCTTATCTCGATCAAGATGTTTAGTAAATCCACTATTAGGTTGAACCACAAAATAATAATAATTGCCACAATCACTTAATCCAAATAACATTTCATTGCATGGGTCAATACATGTGAATTATTTAGATATTTTGCACTGACTGCACTGACTGAAATTATCTACAGAATAAGAAATGGGATAATAAAGATATCGCAGTAATGTAATTATTTAAAAATGTGATATCTACAATCTACAGGATTCGAAATAAAATTGTTCGAAATTAAATTAAGAAAATGTAATTCATTTTCGCCAATCAGCTTTAAAATAAAGTTATGTTCCTTGAAGACTATCTTCAAAAGAAATGTCATTATCTACAGATTCTAGACATAGTGGATCAGACGAGACGACTCTTAATTAAGTGTTTAAAACGTCTGTAAGTGTAAGCACATGGGGATCACATGAGAAAACAGGCGCCAGAGGATATTTAATGTTCACTACAGCCAGAAGCTGTAAAGAAACTGATTACCCATCACAAACTCCCGGTGTTCTTTGCCAGTTTTAGATTAACAGCTTAAGCACAGCATGTTGTTAGGTAAATCTATATATTAAAGTTCGCATGCAATAACTGCGTAATCACATATGTTTATACATTTTCGTTTGGAGTGGCGTGTGCCATGTTCGAGTAATGGTTGGCCATTACGGAGTTAATAAGGCATAAGCATACATTAGCATTGACACTTTTATAAAAATGTAAATATAGGGACTTACAAATAGCGACTTTCTTCTTTCACTTCCACTTTGACTTCACAAAAACGTCACAAATGACTTTACAAAAAGGTGTCTTATTTTAAATAAGTGAATCCATCGACTTATTCGTCTGCTAGTGCTATGCAGCTAGTGGCTTAACTGGCGTCACGATTGAGTCATAATAAACGGCGCTTTATCTAATGACCTTAAGAAAGTACTTTTTTAATTAGAATCTACAAATTGATAAGGAAAACTGCTTTCAGTTCGAAAGTGTAAGCAATTTTCAAAAGTCATCGTTTGTAAGTCCATTATGCAAACAGATTTAAAAAGTTCCAACACTAAATTCTAGTTTTCGGCAGTATTGATGGAAAACAATTTTGCGAATAAAGTAGAACCAGTCTAAAATAATACTCATATAAACAGGAGGAATCATTATTTTAGATAGGTACATGTGTAGCATGCTACATTATGTACAGCTGCAAAATAGGGAACTGTATAGTTCCCTGTAATGTATAGTACAAGTCGCTCTCCAACAAACCCAATGTTTAAGTATTGCAAAGTATAACGTATTTCTGGTAATGGTATATATCATATTTTCAACAATTGATACGTTCCCTAAATTGCAGGCAATCACTGCTAGCGACTGTGCTATGTTGGTTTGCCTATACACAAATCTTATAAATGCAAGACTTACTACAGAGGTTTTATTATTTTATACTTGGGTTCCAAGTCGCGACCGGCACATTTTATTATTTTAGACAGGTTCTACTGTATATTTGTATGTAAACAAGTTGGCATTAGAAATTTATTAAAAGTTAATAACTTCAATGAAAAAAAAAATACCGATATAATCATAATTTCGTCCACCAAGAAACTTGCATTACGAAATAATGTTTCAAAAAAACTTGGCAGGAATCCAAAATCGAATGCGAAAAGAAACCACTTTCGATTTTTTTTCGATCACTATTGGAGTTGCTTCAAGAAAGGCTTCAAATGTGTTGAAGATGTATCCTGCCAACTTGAATTATATAATTCTAAATGGCGCTGGATACTTCCGGATTTTAGGAAGCCTACATTTCAAATAGATGTTGCCGAATGGATTAACGTTAATCACGTAGAAAAGTCAAGAATGAGCTTTAAATACCATGAAAGTACCACTTCAAGTACTTGTTATTTTACCAAATATTCTAGCCTTATGCAAGCTTAGATGTTGAGCATGTGGTGGTAAGGCGACTTGGTGGTGATGCCATTTTGCACATTACCGTGCAAATTAACAGGATCACCTTGTACAATCTGCCATATGCCGCAAAGTCGCCATATCACCACATGCTCACCATCTTGGTGGTGATGCCATGTTGCACGAGGCGAGTATATGCAAATTAACAGGATCACCTTGTACAACCTGCCATATGCCGCAAAGTCGCCAATCACCTCATGCTCACCATATTGATAGCACCCTGCACAAGACTACATGGAAATGTCACAAATATGTCTAAACAAATTTGGCTCTGCTTTGGAATTGCAATTGTTCCTGAAGTCAAAACCTATATTATACGAATCATTCCCGAGTCTAATTTCATCGTATTTTCTGCCTCGATACCGACTGAATTTCATTAAAATATCGTACAATGAGAAATAAGTAACGATTTAACCCGCACAACGTTATAAAGAGGAACATATCGTTCAGTTGTGCGTGAGGTGCGTCATTAATACGCTTTTTCATTGCTTTTTGCAACAGTGCCATACGGTGAACCATTATGAATGAAATGTAAAAATAAGCATTATGGGCTATAAAAAAAATTTAGCAGAACCCGGGTTAAACTTCAATGATATATGACTGCCATTATTGGTTGCACAGAACCCGATGTTCAAGCATTTCCTCTCGTTCCTTCGGACGCCTTTTGCCATTAAAATGCTGCAGGAAGGTAGATTATTCAAAATGGATCGAACGTTAAATCACGTTTGCCAAAATCTGCTCATAATACGAAACATGTCGTAAATTTCGAGTTGATCATAAATAGGACTCGTTTGGCGGGAGCAGACTGCAGTTTCGAGTGTGGGCCCATGCGAAGAGCGTTATTGTTAGTTATGTGGGGGGGTTGTCATAAACGAGAATGAGCAGAAATGTGTATACTAGGAAATGGTCAATTTAGCAAACGCAGCTGAGCATGTTGCACGAATATTTGCATTAAAGTCCTATAGAGAGTAAACACGGTAGAACGGTCTCCCTTGGAACAAAAGGCGTTAATGTATCCCCAAATGCTCGCTTTCTGTTATTTCTACTGCTTCGTGTCGTTCAATGCTTCCAGCTGTGGTGAGGAAAATACGAATTTCACCGACATGACAAACACAGACGACACGAAAATTCCATTTTGGATAAGTGTTGTAGAGTTAAAATCTTAAGAGTTGCGAAACCCTGAAGGCAATGCCTGGTGCGATGCTCAAGTCATCCATAAAGCTCGATTGATCAATGGCATGCACCATCCAATTTTTGTTTTTAAACCGTATTTAATAGTTACAAAGACTTTTGGATCATGCAGGCTATTGTTAAAAATCGATAATTTTATACCACATGCAAGCAATGGAAGTTTTCTCATTTTTATTTGAAAATTGCTCAAAATATGATAACCGAAATCATAGCCTTCGTAAAACGTTATACAGGGTGATTCCAAAGGTCATGCGCAAACTGATGAGGTAGAGGAGGGAAAGATAAACACTTATCAATCGAAATAACAATTGCATTTGAGGCTTAATTAAGGAGTTACAAGCATTTGATGGTTTTGCATCATAATTGTAAATGTTCCAAGTACCATCTTATTTAATGAATTGTTTGATTTACATATTATTGTAACATTGAAATTTGATCCCTTCATCTTTCTTAGATTTGAATAAATAAGACCAACGTTTCAAATAATATCTTTTGTTCAAGAAAGTACTTATATATACTCCGCCATATTGAAATGGATTGAAATGGATAATTGGAACATTTACTATTGTGATGTGAAACCATCAAATGCTTGTAACTTATTAATTAAGCCTCAAATGCAATTGTTTTTCCGGTTGAATTTTACAGGTGTTAATTTTTCACTTCTCTACCTTCCTCATCAGTTTATGCATACAGTACATACAGTACAGTGTATTCAACAGCGCATTTTTATAAAGATGCATATATACAAAGATGTAATACAATAAATCATTTTATTGAAATATCAACCCATTTTACTCATCGACTTTAAGTAAATAGACAGTAGACAAAATCATTGCAATTTATGAGGAAAAGCAATTGTTTATACAAATCAATATATTTGCCAAAATTTTACTTCATGCTTGTTGAACTCGTTTAATGGGAAATCAAATAAAAGAAAACTGAATGTTTTGAATCGATTCCAATTCGAGTTTTGAAAATTCTCCAAATATATAGGTAAATAAACTAAAGTTTTCAATGAATTAATTGTGGTAATTCGTTAGAACCATCTATAGCATTTTGATTTTCTCATATCTTCTATACGGATAATTTTTCAGAAACATGCCACAGCATTCTACACATTCAGTCTCTTGATAAAATGTATCTATAATGTACGAGCGTATACATATACATGTACTGTATATTCCATCGCATAAGGTGTTTGTAATGTCGAGGTATTTTGTCTAAGTTCAGCAGTACAACCCAATGTAACAAATCACATAAAATATTTTAAGTTACTTAAAAATGAAATTAGCTTTAGGAATTCTCACATTTCATCAAATTATAAGGCATTATTTTCAGATCTTACGCCCTGGAGTGAAAGCCTAATATTATTAACTATTCCATTGTAGTGTTCCTATATGTCGTTTGCACATTGCACATACATCTACGCTGCGAGGCAATAATGCAATTATACACCAAGGCAGTGATGAAAGGTTGCCACTTTCCCCAAAACAGACCTAAAAGGTGTACAATATCAATTCCCTGTAGTGCCATAAACACTACAGGCAACATCAAGGCACAACAGCGGCTATAGCCGTCCATCAGATACAGCACATTAGGAACAATAAGAGAGCGTAAGGTTACTCCCAGCTCAAGTCTTGCCCTTAGTCAATAAATAGCATGATAAATAGATTTTTTCCGGAAACAATAGCTGTTGTCACGCAAAGGATTACATTTTAGCTGAAAGCTGATTTGGAAGGAATACACGTGTACATAAATTCCTTTAAACTAGGTTTTTAGATATGATGAAATTCGTTCTTTATTTACAGGAGTTAGTTAGGAGCCTTTTTAGATCTCTGATATCTTCAAAATATTGATTTGAATAGGTTGGTTTTATTTTAAATTACAGTATAGTTGTCTAATAGATGTTTTAAGTTTATGGTTATTTGGGTTATTTTCAAAAACATCAAGTTTTCAGGCAATGTTGTTTAAGGCCATATTGGTCTTCCAAGTTGTCATATCTGTTTTTCAGAAATCTGTTCTTTAATTGTTAAGGTGTTGAATAAGTTAGTGCATGTGTATATTCTTAGATCGCTTAATTACACCTAAACTTATTTTAAACTTATTTTCATAAAGTGTCAATCGGTTTCATTTTTTGTTCATAGTAAGTTTGTTTTTCATTTTGTATGTTTTATTGGAACATTTCCTTAACGAAAGCAATTTTAGTAAGTTCATGATTGTATTGAATTAAAATATGCCATCCTATTTCTTAAATACTACTTATGCATATTTAAAAACTATTTGGGGGTCTTAGGAGTTTTCAAAAACAAGGTGGTCATCAGAAGGTTCGAAGAGTCGTTTTCCTTTCAACGTCATCATATGAATACTGTAAAGCCTGTCTAAAATAATTCTGTTAAAAATAATATCCTGCCTAAAATAATAAATTTGTGCAGGTCCCGACTTGAGACCCATTTATAAAATACACCTCAATAAAGTGATGTTTAATAATTTGTATTTATCATGATGATTTTTAAAAGAATATCAATTGGAACTGCAAAAAACAGCAAACATGGAATCAAAAATGTCAAACATGGTGACAAAAATGGCAGGCGCAAGGCAATTAAACTTTGCTTGTGATATCCAATATACTACTGACTCATCAACATATATAAATGTACAAGGATTACATTTATAAGACATTTAGGCAAACCAACATAGCACAGAAGCCAGCAGTGATTGCCTGCAATTTTGGGATTAACGTAGCAAATGTTAAAAATATGATACCATGGTTGTAAATAGTGTAAAAAAAAGGAAATTCCCTATTTTGAAGCTGTATACACTACAGCATGTTTACAGATGAACCTGCCTAAAAGAATATTTTTCCCTAGTCCCAAGACCCTGGTTTTTCTGTAGTAATCATTTCAGAAAAGTAATAGTCTTCAATTTCCTGGTAAAATCATCAGTAGTCAATATATCAATTCGAGTACAGTATGTGTCCAAGAAAAAGTTCCTACAGTTCGCCATGCTCACAACTGTGAACACACCGTTCGTTATGAAAACATCTTCTAATGCCACAGTTGCCAAGAAAGAAAAGTTTATTTATCTTGTGGTCAAAACAAGCTGGTGTTTGAACAGAAGCTACGTGTTAAATAAGTGACCGAGTTAACTTGCTTAGGTTATTGGACACGGTTTCGCCCCTCATTTTCTGCTCCATTGCTATTTCAAGCAGCTGATCTTGTCTATAATTTGCTGGCTCTTATATGCTTTGTTTCACTGATCAAATTCAGGAGCAATTTATTCGAGAACATCAATACTTCCAACTCGTTGAGCTGAGCTCGGCTTTGAAATCGAAACGAAATGTGTTTGCACTTTACGTTGCATTAACCTTCAATTAAAATGACGTGCAGCTCATTTAGAATCAAGTTTAAACACCAGGCTTGTGTCATGCCAAAGCAGTTTTATATAAATGACAAATGATTTGCCTTTTAGTGTATGCATTCATGAAAAATGAACAGAACGATACGGTATGCTATTGTCTTTTTTTTTAAATGTATATTCGATCAATATATTATAAAGATGCATAATACATGTACTGTGCTTAATAGCACCACATTACGTTTTTGTAATTTATAAGTCTGAAAATTGCAAGATTACAGGATAATGCCGTGGTAAATCGTTATTAATACTGCATTTAAAAACATAGTCGTAACTTACATGTATTTGCCACACTCGAAGTTTACATTGAAAGTATTTTTCATGGTGTAAAATAAGAGGAAAGTAGATTTTTGACTAGACTAATAATTTTGAAACGTCGCTTATTTGATATTAACATAGTCTGAATCTGAATAACAGTATTTAGCTCTATAAATAAATTCCATTAAAATAATTATTATTAATTCGAGCTATTCAAATTCGACTCATTCAAATGGTATCATTTATTTTGTTTACACGCTCCTTTCAGTGAATTTTGTTCATTAGCATGCAAAGCAGTGATATCAAGTGAATTTTCTAAAAATAGATTTAATTTCGAAGCTTTTATGCATCATTCGGTTCTTAATGGAACTTTTAGCTTTCATCAAAAAGTCTTACACGAAAATTACATTAAAAATTAAAGTTATAGTCTATATTATAAGAGTTATGCTAATACATGTACACATTTCTGGATACCATACCCACTAACCCCCTTGGCTTTAGAAAATGCTAAATTAATGGAATAAAATTAATACGTCATTGACAATCCAGCATCTTTTGTTCTATACCTATTTGTAAACCCAAATAAATATCTTGAGAACAATAACCAACCGAATATAGTTTGTCAACAAATATTTTTATAATAAAAACTGTACGATAATCTCTTATCTTTGTAATTAGCTAAACTATCTTCTCATTAAGCAACTATTTAATTGCTAAAAACTGAGATAAAAATAAAACCCAGGGTAATTAAATAAAAACGTGGTCTTGGTTTTAATTAGTGCTGGTAAGACCCCATGCACAAGCTAGATCTGTTTTAATGGACTAATTGGGATGTAATATGTGATTTTGTATAGGATTTAATTTGTTAGAGTAGTTGCAGCCATAGATTAAAAACAAGGTAGATCTAATTTAGGACAAATACATGTATGTTATTAAAATAAGCGATGAATTTCAGTATATACGCGTATTAAACAAACGAGAAAATTGTGAAATGAGTACCACGTAGGCCAATATCTTTTAAAAATTAATATAAACTGCAACGAAATTTACGACATATGGTCTCGATTGCAGCTCAAATAATTTATTAGCTCGGAATCCACGTAGTTTCGTTGCGCTTAATCGACTCTTAAATTACTGAAAGACTAGTTTGTAACGAAAAAAGACGTATGCTAGTTGGAAGCCTGTTTCGCCATTAGTCAGTAAATTTCACTTTTATGCATCAATTCGTTTTGTTGGAACGATAAATTGAGGAGAAAATCCTTTCAATGGGCCTATAATTTGAGTTTAATGTCCTACGTTTGTATAGTCCGTCTCTATTATGATATTCATACGAATCGAATTATTCATTTTTATGCTTCCTTTCAAACGAAATGTGGTTAAATATTAGGAAACGATTCTGAGGTCATAAAATGTAGAAGAGGCCACAAGTGCAGGAATGTAAATTGGAGTCAATGGGTGAAAGTACTCATTAAACTGTATAGTTCTGTGGCAGCTTAGATCCAACAAAAACCATGATTTTTTTTTAAAAAGTACAATAAATTTGATTTTAGATTTTATAGAGACCATGATTTATATAAATGTTTTAATTTTGGTGTCCACAAATTAGATTTTAAATTACTGTTCATCATCTGAATTATTTTCTATGTTTGTATCAAAACAAAAAATAATTTATACAAGGAACACTTTTTTCTGTCTCATATTTCCTTTTATTTTATGTATCTTTAATTTGGGTATCCGAAAAATGTATAAAACTAATGTGACTTATTTAGCGAAATTGTTGTCACTATATTTATTATTGCTGAAAAGGACGACAAGACATCCAACAAACGATCATAAAGAAATATAGTTGTATAATACAAACATTAAAAAAAATAAAACAACCAAATTAAAGTTATAAGGCGCGCAAGCTTAAACTAGACATTATTCCGTATTCCGTTTATCTTAATTTATAAATAAAGTACACTTCTAATTTAATTAGAAGTGCATATACAGTTTAACATAATCCTAAAATCCCTTCCAACATTAAAGTAATAACTATGTGATTAAAAAAAATTAAAAAGGTCGCATTCTTATTCAACAATTCTAATATTACAACCATTTTATCATGGTTAGAAAATTGAACAAAAACTATGTTTACTTGCTCCTGACATTGAGACACGTAAGTATTATCCAGAAATATATACATGTACACATGTATATCATGCATCTCATGTCGTAGCTATATAAAAACATCAGGATACAGAGATTCATGCTGTTATACAAATTTCTAATACAGCACTCATTTTTATGAGTAATGTATGTATACATAAATTTAACAAAAACAACTAAATGCATGTTTACATGCTCAGGGCATGCAGAAAAACACATGTATCATGCATTTAGACAGCATTCATCTCATATGGTATAGATACCAAAATGTCAAGGTAATGCTTACATGTACATTACTCCTACATACAACATGCACATGCACGCTGATATACAAATTTCTAATATAGAAAATGTATAGAAAATGTAACAAAAACAACTGAATGCAGATGTTTACATGCTCTGGGCATAAAAACACATGTATCAAGCATTTAGATAACATTCATCTCATATGGTATAGATATACCAAAAAGCCAAAGTAATGCGTACATAAGGCACCTACATATCAAAGTTAATTTATTATTCAAACAACCGCTCATTTTTTTAAAGTTTCTCTTACAAAAACCGATTTTTCTGATTTAGGAGCAGACGTTAGCATCATCAAGAAAATAAAGTATACTCCATGTTTACGTGGCAAAATGTAATTACGTTTATATTTCGTCTGTGGTGCACAAGTCTACCATTAGAGTGTATCATGTCAGTGTGCTTACGTGAGCTGTTTCCCAACTAAACCACATAGCTATTCGGATTCGATGCATGAAAAATGTGCTGACGTTCAGCAGCTTTCATTACTCCTATGCCTATTTGCCCAATTGGGGTGCCAATAAAATTAGTGTGCTCAATTAGCTGCACCCCTTAGATATTCATATCCGTGACAGTGTGGTCAAATGTTGATCATTATGATAAATTGATCGAAATATCCCATTAGCATTCAGGCAAGAGAAAACCACAGTTTATGTATTAGATATTCACAAAGGTTGGTGTGCAATAGCTGTTGTCAGGGAAAATGGTGAAAATAAGCAGATGGGCATCTATGCTTAGGTACTTCCGGGCAGTGAACCTGCGTTAAAAATAGGTTTCATAAACAACAACACCTTTATTTTGAAATTTTCTTGGCAGAACAAGATTCGGAAATGTGAACGAAAAGTTCTCAACAAATTTGTATAATGTCAAATCAATTGATAACATACAGGATAATGGCATGAAATTGGTGTTATATTTTTTTTTCAGATTTATTGGGCACATTTTGAAAGAGATAAAGTGGATGTGTGGCATCCTTCTAGGCATTCTTCTTGTAATAGGCTCGTTATAGGCTTACCATACATAAGAGTAGCCAATTCGATGTATATATAAGTCTAGCATTGTAAATTCACTCCATCATATATGCTCTGAAGTGTATTGCAAGAAGACAGAGATGTGCATGGAAGCTTCTGATAAGAAAATTCACGACTTATACAGAGTGATACATGGCAATTTAAGCTACAAGCATTTTCAAACAGTGATGTGGCCCAGTTTCTCAGGCCTGTCGTGGGACAAGCACATGGTAGGTGTATGAAATTTTAGAAATGGACTGAATTAACTGAAGTGTAAAGATGAACAGCCAAATCAACATTTTTTAAAAAAAGAAATTATTCCAA
>JAQGCC010000845.1:0-29330 GCA_034698905.1 Xestoiulus laeticollis
ACCACATTGACAGCACTGTATGTTATTCCAATGCGTTCTCGTTATGGTAAATCAGTTGACGGGGCATTAAGGGAGGCGTGCTCCCGTTAGTCAACTTCAAGTGTAATATTAATAATTAATTTTATTGACGTAGCATAAAACTAAAGTGTTTTTTATCCATTTTTGCAGCAATAAGACCAGAATTATAATTTTAGGCGCTTGAGCAGTGAAGCCTTTTCTTGAGCTTTACGCTTTCATGCATGCATAATGTATGTTAAGGTGTGTTAGATAGCAATCAATACTTTGTGAAAAGGAGAGGAAAAATGTATTTATGAATCTGCGTGAATAATGTGCAACCTATCATGCAAAGCAGTTGATATGGTTTCAATCACGAGGGCGTTCAGTTATTAGTTTCCTGTGAATTTTTTTTTCCATTCCAAATGCTTACCACAAATGAATTCCTCCAAGCATTTGCGTATTTAGTTCAAATTAATAATGGATTAATTCGATGTTTTCAACTTAGATCGATGTACGTGGGTAGCAGTTTCATTTTCACTTTGTCGTTTTTATGTGGTATACTGAACAGATGTCTGAATTTCTTGTGGCAGCTTGAAATCGAAGCTTTTATTCATTAATGTACAGCTATATATTTTTGCACTAGATATGTTGCTTTGAAAGTTGTTTCATTTCAACAAACAATTTGAAAATAACTGAACAGGACATTTAAAGATAATTGCTAAATGACTTAATTAGTTATTCCAGAAGCCACTTAGATTCTTCAAAGGATCCATTCTATAATTGATTGTGGAAGTTATTTGCTTCCAGGGGTCACATAAAGGTATTTAAGTTCTAATGAAGAAGACAAATGTGCAGTCCAGTTTCTAAAAGCAATTTTTTGCTGGTATTTATAACACCTGTTATCCCTTTCGTTGTGTTGATCATTAAATTGACTTATTGAAAAAAAGTAACCCGAAAACTGGCTCTGGCGCTTTCAGGAATGTTGTTAGTAGCGATTATAGATGTCTCCTTAGGGAAATTACACATTTTGACAATTGGCTTTGAGTGGTCTGTGCCAAGACTTTTAATTCCACGGGATGAGGTGGAGTTAACTCATTCTTGTGATGGAGACCACGTCTTCATCGTGACTTTTAACAGCTCCTTTGATTAGACATATGATGGAGGATGGACAAATGGCCATGGAAACACTTATGCTTGCAAGCGTTCTGTCATCACATGTCACTGTATTGAATTTGGAAAGATCAATTGCATGAGATGATTGGTACAGAAAGTAAAAGTTGTTGATATTTTTCGCACATTTTGATAACTTTTTGAGAACTTCTTGAAGATGATGCTTCAAAGCATCCTGGAGTGCTATTGGGTAAATTGTTTAATATCGAAATACTTAAGGTATGCAGTGGACTTGGAAATCGGGTAATATATAGCCCTATAGTGGTACTTGTTTTAGCACCTTGAAAAAGTCTGGTATTCATTGAAAACATACAAAATAACAAGGGTAATGCAACAAAACTACCTTTATTTATAAACTACATACATGTATATAACAAGATTTATATATCAGATATTTCAGATCAATCAATTGAAGACTAGTGCGATTTTCAAGAATCATGAAATGTGCACTAACTTTCAAGAATTTCAAGAATCTTGATATTACCTTGTTATTACCCTTGTTATTTTGTATATTTTCAATGAATACATCATAATATATTTTTAATTTTCACTAAAAACAATGAAAAAAATGACCCCTTACGGCGACAGTGCAGTCTCAATAATCTGACACCATTTGAGATAAGCACTGTCGGATCAGCAAAAAACGTCTGATTAGCAAAACAGATTGCGGATAAATGTACACTTAATTGTACTTGTATACTAGACTTTATGCTTATATTGCACATATAAGTTTATTATTTTTCTTAATATATTATGAAATGCAGGTTGGCTTTGTAACATAAGCACTTTTACAATTACTCTCATCCATTTTCTCACCGTTGAACAAAATGTCGGATTACTGGGTGTTTCGGACTATCACAGGATCGGATTACAGAGACTGCACTGTGATAACTGGCACTGAAGTTGTAATAAGTTTGCTAATTAATAATGGGACCTTAGCATCCTTGAAACATGTTTGATTTTACTTTGAGTACTGTAGTCCTTGTCAGATAGTATCAAGATTGCACCAAATATGTCAGAAGTTTGAAATTGCAGTAATGCAACCCTTTAATATTCAACTTAGACTTTATTGGCAAGTTTTGAAGTCATATTAGCTTTGAATAAACTTTGATCAATATCCTAATGCACTTTTATGCTATTTTAAAACAGAAAACTCTTGCAAAGAATAAGGGAGTTCCTTGTATACTGATTTTCAAAGAAGTTTTCATATAGGAAGAGAGCTTAGACTTCCGATGACAACTTTTCCTTCTCCAATGATAAATGGGCGTTAATGAGAGAGGCACTAAATCTCGTACGTTTCCCTCCATTTAATCGGTTTGGTTTCCACATTGCGAAGGACTTTCTTCCATGCAATGCTTCCGAATGCTATATTTTGCCAGAGAAAATATTAACATAGCCATGCTTTTTACTCCACGCTTTGAAATTCATCTCAATAAGCACATATACGTGTGCTTTTGTTGCTATATACTATACCTCCTCGTTCCTTAGTGCATATTTATGTTCATTTCCAGCTTGTCTTATTCTCAAGAGAACTGCAAAAAAAAATTTAAGATCATGCATATACGCTACTCTTTAAGTTCGAGCGTATCTAATCCCATAATTCCAGCATGTTTGAATACAAACTGTAAGGATTTTTATCGAATGATACGCCAATATAGTGATGCTGTAATTGTATATGGAAGCGAGGTTAATCATAACTGCTTGCACGTTTTGAATAAAGTAATCTTTAAAAATGTTATCGATCTGATTATAGGCTTTTAGAAAAATTAAAAACTTGACTGCAGTTCAATTTAATTTTATTTACATTAAAATGTTGTTTATGTATACATGTTTCATTACTTTTAACAGTCCCAGGCACTCCAATACAAATACATTGGAAAATAACCGCTTATTGGGATCCGCAATTCGCTTAATGGAATCACTAAGCCTCATAATACATGTAGTACATGTAATATGCCATTAATCTCTCTCCTAGCTCTTACGTGTGAATTGGTTCTATCTTAGTATCCCAGAGAGTGCTGTCAGGGTCAGGTCACATTTCTTTTTAGGTGTTTGTACACATTGCACACTTACAACTGCAAAGAAAGCGGAAGGATTTAAGCCTAAAACAGAAGATGGCCATTTAAAGTAGTAAGATAAATTGCCTAAAATGAGTCAACTGAATGCGGTTTTACAGTTAAAAATCACAAAGTCAGTTTTATGTAAAATTTTGAAGAATGGTGACGCGCCTCAAACAGATGAGCAAAACTCAATGACTATATGTAGATTGTAAGGGAAGTCCCCCTGGTAAAAACGAACTAGTAAGAAAACCATGAGAGAAGCCCTAAACATTTCCACTTGGTTTAGCATAGATCCACTAACTTTAAAGTTGGCTATGATCTGAACATTTCATTAACAATCTATTACAAAAAAGTTTGAATTCGTACATATATTTCAGTACGATTCCACTGAAAGTGGATTCCACTGTATAAAGTATAACTTTCAGCTCTTTTCTGGAATACAAAATGGAATATGACTATAGTGTTTCCAAATAACTATTGATGTGTTTGTAGCAACATCTTGTATAAGTAAGTTTCAATTATATTGCATATGAGACCTGGATTTGAACCATTTCTAAGGCTTCTCTCTTCAGAAATCAATTCAACGTGTTTTTGATAAGAGATATGGCTTCTGTAGAGGTAAACTATATCTCGTTAAAACATAATCCATGTTTCTAATTTATATCGTCTCGCATTTTGTTGTTATGGCAATTTGTCATTAGCTTAATTAGACATTTTGATTACGTTTCTTTCAAAAATTAAGGAAAGTTGTTCCTAGTATAATTAATTAGTGTTAGGTTAGACAACAGCCCTTAGCACAGAACAATTTCTTCCTTGATCCCAATGTTCATGCCATTCGAATTAATATTGAGCAAAAAAAATAATGGGATTTGCTCTCAGACAATTTTCTTATAATTGTCTGTCTATACATTTTCTTATAAATAATCAACGTCTCATTAAAATTTAATTTTTTGGTGACTACCTATGGCAAGCCCACATACAACTTGGTAGAATTAAAAAGCACTTACATGTATGTATTATAATTTAATCCACTAGTTTTACGTAGTTGATTAGCCTTACAATTGTCAGTTCATTAAAACAGATTTAAACTATACGGTTCTAAACTTCTAATTAATGCTATTAATTAATGCCAGTGTAGCGCTACTTTAAGCAAGAAAAAATCCTTCTTAGGGCCTTTGTCTGCTTGGGTGTCAGTGCGAAATAGATGACAATAGTTGATCATTAGAAATTAATTAAAAATAATGGCAGCAAATTGTCTGGAATCTGACAATACGATCGCAACTAAGTAATGTCTCCTATAAAGTTTTAATTCAGCTATGTTTGACTTGATAAAGCAGCTAAAAAAATGCAATTGAAATTCAGAACACGTATAGGCCCAGACATTTTTCCGCTCTTAGAAAGTGAACCCATAAGACCTCATCTTTCTTAATTTCACGAAAGCATGGCCTCAGGATTGTGCGAAAACTGCACAGGAAGCTTGACTTCCAACGACAGGAAACTAATGTCTGTTTTTATCTGAGCTGCTGTCGCTCTTGGAGAAATTACTACCTTGCTTAATTTTGACGATTTATTACAGTTCCAATTTTTTTTTCTTTTCTTATTCTTCTGATGCTCCTTTTCTTGCTTAATCGCACTGAATTTGACAGCTGAAATATTATAACCTGGTTGCGACGTTTGATTATACTTTAAAACAACGCTTTTTTTCCCACTTATAAATCTTTCTTGTTATGTTCTACTGATATCTGGGCTCATTTGGAGAAATTTGCATTTCTAAACTGCATTTAATTGCTTTTTAATTGCATCACTTTTGCAGGTTTTCCCAATTATGGCGCACTTGGGTGCTTTTGAATTCATGATGAACAGCTCTGTGTGAGGCGATAAGCTACAAATATCTGACAGTCAATGGATTGTCCAATTTCTGTAGGGGTTTTCATAAATTAATTTATTTTAATTTTGTGAAAACTGATAGAACACTGTCACACGAATTTAACAGTATACTCACTTCGGTATTCTTTACTTGTAATATGGCATAGACATGTAAATGCAGAATATGAATTTACTCAAATGGCTGAGTGAAATGGAAAACTCATTAAATGCCTTATTGTCGGAATTTGATCAAATCTGAACACATAAATGTTTCTCAATGTTTCCGTTTTTTTAAACATTTATTCATGTTTTTTTGGATTGTTTCCTAAAGAATTCAAATAACTGATTATAAAGCTTATATATTTAAAGGAAAACTGTTTCAAATAATATTCTTAGCGATGACAGTGACATCCTTGGCAGTAAGTAGTTTTAATGCTGCATTATTGTATTGTCTTCATTCAGATGGAACGGAATTGAGAATGTTATTAAAATAATTATAATACAATAACTCCATTACATGATAGATTGCCTTATTTTTTTATAAACATTATAACCATATGAGAATTTACAGCATGTGCAGTCTCATAAGTGATACAATGTGAAACGAAATCATGCCAAATGCAAATGCTTTGGCAGCTTAATTTCTCAATCAAAATAATTAAAAATAAGATTATATATACCAGTATATCACTCTACATGTATATCGTAATATAGTACACAATTTAAACACAACATTCTTTTAGAATTTAAATGTTTGAATATTATTTTGTTACAAAGGCTTACTTATAAAAGTCGGAAGCCTTTCTCATGCATGTCTAAAAGTTTGTATTAAACTATTTTTATTAAGATATGCCATACTTAACCCATACAAAAAAATCTTTCAGGATTCTGCAAGATTCACCCGGCTTCGATCGTCTTCAATCGATTCAAGGATTCAATCGTATTCAGAATTATGGTTACTTTTTCTGTAAAAATCAATTTTGTTGCATTTATACAGACACTAAAATTGCTAAATTAAAAAAAAAAATCGTTTGTGGAATTCTTATAACTTGCACTTGGCATTGTATATGGTACCTTAAACAGTATAATTTTATTTGTACAATGTATATTAAAAATCAACTGCCAGAAAAGAAAATACAGCAGACACCTTTCATCATTTAGCAGAATTATGGTGAAAAGTTGTATCACATGTTCTGTTTTAAGAATTCTGCATAAGTTTCTACAAAAACTACACTGTGATATTTTTCTGCTCACCTTCTGCTCATTATTTTTGTATGAGAAGAGAAATGCATTTTACAATATATTTATAATAAGTGCAGTAAGTGTATTTGAAATGCATTTCACAATACATGTACATTTCGAAACACATTAACTTTATATGTATTATGATAAGTAAACAAATTAACAATTTAAATCTATCAATGGAACACATACACCTACATGTGTAGCACTCTTAATTGACTTGCAGCATTTTAATTCAATATTCTGTCAGTTTGAATTTTGAAACATAGTGAGATGCATCATGTATTCGTTTATTTTAATTGCAATACTGTAATGCTTGCCACGATGAACTTCAATGCGCATTTCGTTCTAATGATGCAGTTAACTTCTATAAGACCATTGACATTTTCAGTTTTGCAATTTGCCACTTTTTGTATCAATGAGCATAGATATTTTAAGAATGATGACCGGAAAACTGCTTCCTTCGCCGCTTGACCATCATTTAATATATGATGATGGAAATGGGGAAGCATTAATGAAACTGCGATAACAGAAACTAGTTTCTAACTTCCAAATTACCAGAGAGTTTCTGCAGCATGCAATAAAACCATCGTCCACACTAAGCAATATTAGGATATATTTAAGCGTATTTTTTATGTGGTCCGAGCAGTGCCGCCTTTTTTATTACCCTCTTTGAAACTGCAGAACGTTGTTAGTTGAATTGTGTTAAAATTTGTGCCACTGGAAATTATTTGTTAGTGTTGTGCTGTTGCCTGTAAATTTATTATCAAAGCGTTCTTTCCTGCATCATTTATTTGAAAGGAAATTTTGAAAACCGCTATAATGGGTCTTGCAACAATAGATTCTGCCCCATCTATAAACCTCCCATTGCGTTTGGTGGATGCCAATAGACCGCCTGAGGCCCTCTGTGACGACCAATCTACTAAGGCCCAACTGAAAAGTTCGCCTGCCAGGGCTTCGATCAGGGCTGTATGTAAAAATAAGTATAAAATATATTTGGCTCTAAAGGTTTAAACATCTAAACGTGTTTATGTACTAAAATTTCAACTTTTACATTTAAATCAGTATGGTTAATCGATGAAATGATGATGGGATTATAGAACATGCTAATGAGACTAGTGAGACTATGTGTGACAAACATTAGGACCAAATGAGACCCCAATATCCGATTGTAGTCCCTTTATAATATTTTTTGAGTCTATTATGAGATCCCACTATTAAAAACATGCTCCACGTACAAGATTTATAATTGTTAATTGAGATATAGATCGACATTATACAGGGTGACCCTTGGCAAAATCTATACTATGTGCTTATAGTTTACTTTTCTGAATACATGTACTAAATATACTTTTGAGTACACTCCATATTAAATTGTATATTTCTTTGAGTATACAATGTTGTAGGAAAAAAGTAAAATTGGTATGCTTTTCCAAGTATGAGTTCAATTTGACAAGGTGACGCACTAAAATTTGCTTTTGTCAATATAACAAAACTTTTGACCGAAAACTGATTTCAGTAGTCAATTATAACGATCAGTTCAATTTATTTTAAAATTAACAGTAAATCATAATTACTTCAGAATAAAATATTATCATTATCAAAGCTCCTTTCTAAATATATATATGTTAAATGCACACTACATTTATGTCATACCAGATGTACCCCCTACCAATTATCAAAGCTCCTTTCTAAATATGATACATGTTTAAATGCTGTCATACCAGATGTACCCCCTACCACATGGCATTTGTTTGCTAATTGTAGGGTACTGAGTTGAATTGAATTGAAAGTATCAACATTGCATTGCTATTGCTTGACCTTGCAAAATGTATTATGATTCACTATGCAATGTTATTTAATATCCTGGGAAAACGTATGGTTATACAATTGTATTAGGAAACGTCTTCAACATTTTTTTCTTATTTTGATGTGATACGAATCAGTAGGAAAAACTAGGGTTTACTATTAAAAAAATATGACCTTCACATGAAAATGACCTGAACGTCATTAATTTAAGCAAAGGTGTTTTCATTCCCCCATAATCCCAAACAGTTTCTTTAAATGACTTTTCGATGAAAATGTATTGAGGTTATTGGCAAAAGTCACGTTTTGTGCCTCACCGGGTATAACAATCAATGGTTTGTTCCATAATCTCATAAGCAATCATGTCTGATACAATGAGATTTTTTTACCAGGGGATATCATGATTCTGCTATACATTTAATGTTTTCAAAGTAAATATCTGTTTGATTTAACTACACACGATACTTGTTGTTGTTGGTATACTGTATGTCTAGTCGTATATCTGATGGTTTAGAACAGCATTGGAAAACTATCATCCAACATATATTTTTCCTCTTGCATTCTTTATTGCTCGTTTCAATGCAGATTTTCCTTTATTAAATGTACTAGTAAAATTTATCGGAGATATGGTAATTCTGATAGTGCGTTTTATCTTGCTTTTGCTTTTGCTGAAAAAGCGCTAGATTGCGGTTATAGAATATCTAGCTCTATTACTAGGGACATCAATGGAGAATAAAGAAATACACACGATGATGGCCCTATTATCTATATCTTGTCATATAAGAAAAAAAAAAACATCTAAAATTAATGAACTTATTCCTTGTTCTAACATAATGGCTCATAACTAGCTGATTTATGACAGTTTGATTTTTATACATGTGCATTTCTGAGTCTTGGAATATGAGAATATTATACAGTGAGGGTATATTGGAAATGTCCATTTTGCAGTAGCGTCATTATAGTTGGTGCAATGACTCTTTTGCCCCCCTTACTCCATCTCTTATTCTTTCATTCATCTTCCTTGGCTCATGTTCCATTTTGCCCGGAAGTCAAACAATAAGTTCTCCGATGGTCATTTGCCCTTTTCTTAAGCTGTACCATCCATGCATAGACATCAGTGCACCAAAATAACATTTAGCAAGCCGTTTCTGTTGTTGATTGTTGACTGTAAGTTGGTTGACAATTTTTTCTAGCAATGCATCCGATAGAAGCTTTTTAGAGATTTTGCTCACTTTATTATCCGAATTCCGGGAAAAGGATAACATGCCGACCTGCATTTTGTCAGAAATGTGGCATAAGAAACGAGGAGATATTTGCCACGGATGTATGGCCATATATAATAAACTAGCTGATTGGTGGTGTGGAAATTACACATTAAAGACACTCTCGTTCTGGGTGATGGAATCTGGGATATTGCGATAGGCTGTTTCTGAAATCTGTCATGGCAGTTGCACTTTTTCTCTGGTATTATTTATAAGTTTATTAAATCAACATGTATGCATGCGTGCTATAAATGAAACGTGTGCTTATGTTAGTATTCTGGGTGGTGATTTTTATGTCGTCGTTCTAGAACGGCCGGGTACATGACTGAACTAATGCGCCATCTAACCGGAATTATTCACATAAGCCTTTAGCCTGGAAATTCGTCACTTATTTAAAACATAACATACACATATGAATGCTGGAACTTACCAACTTATGAGATGAATTTTGACATGTTATAGTTGTTATTGTTAAAGGTTTTTATTCAAATTTTACAAACTGTAATCATGCATCCAATTCCATGTTAAAATTTCATGTTAATATAGCTAGAAAATGAGGAAAAGTCAGGGAAATGCTACTTTATGTCACACGCTATACACATATTCGTATATAAGCTATATTAAATAGTACACATGTATATGCATGTGGGTATGTGGTCGAGTTTGTACGGCCAAAACTTTTGTTCCACTTGCCTAATTGCTTCCAAATTTTCCATAAATACTTTTCACCATTTTAGAAAAGTCATAGGGGGTTTGCAATCACATAACCATTAACCCTTCCCCATATTCGCTGATTTTATACTCACTCTTACTCCCAATATGGCTGCCTATTTGGCTGAACCCCATGAAATATTCCCCTTTCCCAATCTCGCATCACCAGCAATTAGCTTTTTTAATTAGTGCATTATGGGTAAAAATGCTGGTTGATTGTGTACCCATATTGCACCACTAGCATGGCGCGTGAATTTATCAATAAAATGGTTTCCTAGGTATTTTACTAAAATGACATGTTCTGGTTTCAGACATGATAATAAGACAGCATAGGTTACAAGCATGGGCTAGTGAAATAATGGAGAGAAATTAAGGTTAATATTCTAGAATTAGATGGAGGCATTTTTTTCGGCATGGCTAAACTTGGGTTCAGTAACCCTGGGTTTTTTATCAAGTGTTGATTGGTGCAACACATACGGTTAACCAGGAGTAATATTTTAACCCGAGGTTAGTAAACCTTAGATTTACACCTCAGTTGGTGCAACCGACCCTAACAGTGAAATTGATAACGTGGCTCTTTGAAAAACAATGGTTAGACATGATGCTATACAAGAAATCTTTCCGGTCGTTGTATATATCATTTCTCATAGTAAAATCACTGACATTTCGATGGCCTATCAGGAAAAATGTCTGATTCTGTTATTGAACAAATATTTTTTCGACGAAGAGCAACTTCTTTCAAATTGCTACTTTGGAGTGCGCATGAGATACTTCTGACACTCCAGTCATGCTCTCTAAACCATTGTTTGTTTCTTAAAAATGCTTATTATTGTATATTCTCGTAGGCGGCATGTTGTATTTTGCGCATTTGATTTTGATGTTGCTCGGGCAACCGATCAGGGTTACTATAGTGAGTGCCTTCATTCTTGCGAGAAAACATCCATCACTTTTCTTCAACTGCCATGAAATGCACATAAGAGGCACTCTCTGAAGTCCATACCCAGCCTTTCCATCCTTGACTTTTTTTGCCTTTCCACTCATAACAATGCAGTGAACGCAACGCAAATTGCACTCGTGATGTTTACACCAAACTGTAATATGCAAATAAGATTGGATTTTTTATGAAGGCCCTGCAACACGATTGGTTGCTCTTTTTCACCTTCATCTGCTAGAGTGTAAAGTGCTTCACGACAGGTGTGGAAAGAAATAACGAGTTAATGACGTCAGAGATGACGTCGAAGGAGTGGTCTGAAATCAATTTTTGAGCACCTGTGGATCCCTCCTGGAGATTTGATGTTCGTATATCTCTCTCTTTGCTGCACATTTCAATATCATGTTCATGGATTTATACCCAAGATTGAATTTTGCATAGTTAAGTGTATGTTGCTCTTAAGGGAATACTGCATGAGTCGATGGCTTTTGTTATAAACGTGATCAAGACAGCATTGATCATTGGGTTCTATTGGATCATGAATTCATGAGTTTTATGAAAATTTGACAAAAGTTTGTTTAGTGCAATTCATTATTTGCTGTCATAATCCATGCAAATACATGTTCTTCAGGTAGGTCTGCAGTATAATGAAATATAAAATAGCTGAAACACGATTGATAATTGCAATTAAACGTACATGTATGACATGTCCATTGGTTGAAATATTAGAAGGTTGGGAAATGCACTTGAATTTTTACTACTTTTAAAATGCCAGGAATTTCGTGGCTAGTTTCGAGTTTTGTTGAGCTTTCCTGTTAATATCGAGAAAATTCTTGCAATCTGAAAAAAAATGAACATAAATGTTTTTCAAACGTTATCATAAGTTTATTAATAGAAGTGGATGCATTTTTTTGACTTACCCATTTGCTTGCATGATTTCAATAATATTTTATTTAATTTTCACAATTATCAGAGACTAAAATTTCTATTTTCCATTTGTAAAACTAATATAGGTGCAAGCATAATATAAAATTTTCAT
The DNA here is from genome assembly GCA_034698905.1 of Xestoiulus laeticollis. Lineage (NCBI taxonomy): Eukaryota > Metazoa > Arthropoda > Diplopoda > Julida > Julidae > Xestoiulus > Xestoiulus laeticollis. The sequence continues at coordinate 12,085 of JAQGCC010000845.1, forward strand.
ATATCCTATATAACAAAATGTATATACATGTACATGTATGTATATATGTATGTATATATATATATATATATATATATCACATCACATATATACAGTACATTTATAACAAAATGTATAATTTTGTTCCATTCTAAGCATATATATTTTAAAATTTATATGAAATTGTGTGCAATGTTTTCACATTTAGTCTATTTGTGATAGGCATCTACACAGTTTTGTATAAGACTTACATGTATATACACAGTAGAGGCCAGCTGCATAAAATTACCATTACCTTTAATTTGGATAAATGCGGCGGACTTATAAGTCTGCACATTAAATAATTTGATTATTATGGGAAATACATGTATGAGCTCGTAAATATTGGTAAATGATGATGGAGTAGGTCCTAAAAATGTAAGCTATAAAACCTTCTGGATATTTTCTGGATATTCAAATCACTTAATTATAAAAAATACACTGAATTTTTCATAGGCTTATAACTTGTGTGTTTGTCATATACATCCTTAGAAATGAAATGCAGACATTGTATTTTAGATTACATATTTTAATAGCTATTTTTCAAAAGTAAGATAAAAGGATTTTTGCTAGTATATAACCATTTGAAATGGAAACAGACTTCCTTCGTCTACTGTATGTTATATATTAACCTTTACATTTCACCCATTACTCTTTCAATGGAGTTTTTGAGGGTGGCTTCTTAAATACGTACGGGTTTAGGAAAAGCTTCAATTTCTACATGTATAGAGTATTTCTGGATCGATGGCGATCTATCTAAAGCCAGGGCACTGGGGAGTTGGTGTCCACCGTGTCAATGTGCACTGGGAACTTTTCTATTTGTTGCAATTTCAACCTTATATCATTATATGGAGAGTCTGAATCGAATCTCGAAGATCAATTGTTAGGCGATGGATGCAGGACTACCGTGACCTTTTTCAGAGTTCGAGAAAAGTTCTGGAACTCTCAGGTGGCGGTTTTTCCATCTTCTTGGTTCATCTAGTATAGAAAAGGGTATTATGTTTCGCATTATTGTTATATGATTGGACGCTAGACCATTAAGAGGATGGGCAACAAATATCAGGGAAATAGGGAAGGATAATGAGGACAGATAATATTGGTAAATTTCAATGCGGATAACCACGAATGACTGCTGCAGGAACAAGTAATACAATAAGCCTTTTATATAGAAAGGATCGAATTCGTTGACCAGTGAGGCTAACAATGATAAATAATTAGGATGTTAAAGCAAAACATGTCAAGTCCAATTTTTAAAATGCCAATTACATTTTATTCGCTTTTCATCGTTTTGCTGAATATCGATTTTTGTTATGTATTGTACTTAAACAAAACAAACGTAGATAAACGTACATTGTTTAGTAACAATTTTGTTAATTATCGATATTTTCATTTTTTCCGGAAGTGATGATAATTAATTTTTATTGCAGAGTTTTAGCAATTCTTTTATGTTTATTTCATAATTTTTTTTATTAAACTTTCAATTACGCAACATTTACCTACATTAGGTAGGTGAATACAGAACAGGGTTCCCAATTCCTGGAAAACCTAGAATTGTCAGTAGTCAGAGAAGAGTCTGGAACTAGGGGAATTCTATTTTTAATTCCTTTGTGTTTTCGTTTTCCCTATTGAATTAAAGTTGTTGCAAACCATAAATGAAGTTTTCAACAGCTATTAAACGTTAGCATATTTCAATGAAATTAAGATTAATTAGACCAGGCACTATTACAGTACAACCTGCTAAAGGTGACTTTTTTAAGATGGAAAGCATGCCTTATGCACTAAAACCAATTAATGAAAAGCGATCCCTATACAGAGGTGGTCACTATATAAAGGTAGTAGTCACTTTACCAGATTTTACAAAATATACTCATTGCCAATAGTTGGGAGTTTCCATACAGGGTTGCCACCGATATTTCAAAACCTTCTTGCCTAACTTTGACTGACTTGAAAATGGAACTTTTATAACTTGTACATTACTAGGTGATCTGAAAAAAACTACAATTTTATTCAAATTATCAAAATAAAACCAAACATTTATTTCATTTCAGTATTTGAACTTAAAAATGGTACAGGGTATTTTTACTGTAGCTTCTGAATTTTTTACCTTACTTTGCCTGACTATTTTTCATTAGCCTGACTTTTCCTGACTTTGCAGGTCAGTGGCAACCCTGTCCATATTAAGCAAATCAGTCTAAGTATATTATGTGCATTAATATAACAACATGAGCTGGAAAAGTTTAAATTAATTTATGGTCATATAAAGCACCCATGCAAACTGAGTATTTAAATTTAAAAGGCATATTTACATAAATAATTTTATACATGAAGAACTACACGTAATTATAATTTTTAAAACACACACAGGCCTACTTGGAGACAGTTAATAATTTGGTCAATTAGAAACTGATACAATTAAGCATGACTATAACTTCATTGTATATACAAGTTAAATGCAATAAATACCTTTTATCCATACAAATAACCTGATAAGATTTAGTGTATGATTTTCCATCGCTGTAGTCACATTATTGGTGTGGCATAGCTTATAAAAAGGCTTAGAGAATGAATCCAATATCCATGATGGCGGCAATGCAAAGAAGGAAGCGTTTCCTCTTGCATGCTAAGATTTCAATATTGATTTCTTTGTATCCACTTTGATGAGCAGCCATGTTAAGATTATTTAATTTAGATGCATAATCCATGGCGATATTACGAACCCAAAAAGAAAATTGCAAGATATTGACGTCCTTATTTAAATGTGCTCTCTGAATTTATTACTTTTTTTTAATAGTGCATTGGCTTAATGATTTTATTCCAAATACACTGTAGCATTAATGTGCCTGTATGTGAAATCTGATAGAAACCAGATTATAGTAATAACAAAATGACGCCAGGACGGATGGATGATAAAGAACTGGTTTAATAATTAGCAGGATGTATTTTTTAAAATCGCTTGCTAAACCAGTAACTTTTATGTTAATGCCTGGCTCACGTTTTTAATTTTGCCTTAGACGAATTAAAAATAGGATAGATGTGGGCATGCGCATAAAATGATTAAAAAGGGAAGGCATGCATTAAGACATCCTGAATGGCATTTCAAAATTTTCAATGAAGCGCCATTACGACATCACCACTGAACACGTGATGCTAAAGAAGAACCATTATGATATTGCTGTGGTATTCATCTTCTAAATTTTAGCCACGTCAAAATACACAGTTGCTTGCTTGAGAACAGAAATCCAGCCGGTCAGATATTTATTGATGACAATCTTTCGCCACTCATGCATTTATGAACTCTAATTTTTTTTAATAATTCTAATAATTTAAATGGATTATTGCGGTTTTTAATTTATAATTTCAGTATTTTTGGAGCAATGTATTAATCTTTATTTACAGTATAATGAAATGATTTTCGTTTCGTAAGCTGTATATAATAATCTTCTTAAAGGTAAAAAAGGTGTAGGTTCTGTCACACTTCTCCAATTAGTAACTGAACAAGCAACACATTGTTAATTAAAAGAAAACGTATCCAAAGTCAAACTTGATATTTGTGATTTTACTTATAGACGCTATAGAATTACTTAGACAACATGACAGTCAAAAACGATTTTGATTTTTAATGTCAGGGATATTTCGTTACAAAATACATTGTGAACTGTCGAGAATCGGCACCTGATGCAACAACGTAGTAAATTGAAAAGATGGAGCCAAAAAAATAGCCGAGGTGACAATCAAGATTCGATAATTAGAATTGTTAAAAAGCAACAAAACGTGGTTCAACTTTCGTTAGATATCTATTTTTATTAGAAAAAAACAAAACTTTCCCTTTTAGAAATGTAACATTCAATGAACATTATGTGTCAAAACGTATCAACATACGAACAGAGTGAAGCAGCGCTCGCGCGGAAGATACATCATACTCGATTAGAAAACAACAACGAACGTCGGTGGCGCCGCCTATGTGGCTCAAACCGATAACCTCACGTTGTCTTGGTGACGTCATCACGAGCAGCAGCAGCAGCATTAGCGGCAGCCTGTTCATTTTCCCCCCGCATATTTTCACCTATACACAGACCGTTTGACACTTCCGTCAACCGGGATCAGAGTCGTGGCACTTTTTGCAGCATTTGTGGACCGAGAGGATGAAACACAGGGCTAGGACAGCGCCCCCTGCCGCCCCCAGGCCAATGGCCAACCAGTTTATAGTACTTTCTTCACGGCGGCACAACTCCAAATTCTCGTCCGAGGCACTGTCCGGCTTCTCGCCGATGGGGCAGTTACGGACGCCATTGCACACCAGGTCCTGAGGGATGCAAGCATTGGAGCCCTCGCACACAAAGAAGCACTCCGTGGACGCCGCTGCCGCCGCCGAGGCTTCCATTGTGAATTTGCTGTGGTGTTCCACCTGCGACAATTCTGTCCACACCAGCTTGAAGCTCTGTTCTGCAAGCTGCGACGAACGGAACTCCACTAGGATCCGGTTCGATGTCAGACTGCTTGAGCTGATGGCCGGGAAGTCCAGCTTCTGGTGGAGAAGAAATGGCACATAAGTTATCCGTATAAAGTTCACCTTAAAAAATCTGGCACTTTGCCCCCTGCCACATGGCATACTACATGCTGACTGCAGTACTTGTGTAAGGAATTGAATTGAATTGAATTATCTTCAAGCAATCTTTAATACTTAAGCACAATTGGGCAACTGTGAGTAGGTGATTTTCGTCGTCATAAATAAGCATCACTTGAACGTGGTATTTTCAAGAATCATCCACTTTGTCCAGTGCACAGCTGATAGTATAAGACGTCTGCAACCCATTATAAATTTTCGACAATGTCAAAGATTAAAGACAGTCAAGCAATATGGGGTCACCCATAAAGGAAGTCTAAAGGTAAGCACACACTTACCCGCACCGCATGGCCGCAATGCATCGAAGGAATCCGGGTCACGGATTCTTTCCATTGCTGGCAATGGAAGCGCGCACACTTGCACGCGCCGCGCCGGTCGCTCTGCCGTAAATGCGGACCGGATTTTCGAAAAGAATCTCGGCCGCATTTTTGGCAGGTCTTCGTGTATTAAACGCCAGGTGGCGGAGTGGTAGAGAGCATGTTTGTTAGGCGCTTAAACCACTTGATTCCGAAATTTGAGATCGTCCGTGGAATAAAAATAGCTGGTATTATATGTTTATATATATATATATATGTTTATATATACTCAAACAAATAAACAATTCACCAAACATTAATTACACACGAGCGTGGGTAAAGAAATACAAATGAGCGCGGGAATGGTTTAGCATAGTGCGCCACCTACGAGCGCAAAATGCGATGCGTGCAAGTGTGCGTATCTACCGAAGGAATAGAAATTCCTTCGATGCGTGAAGCCGGTGCGGGTAAGTGTGCGCCTACCTTAAGAATGGGGGTTGGGGATGAATTAGCGTATTTCGTACAATTAATCAGCGCTCAATATAATTGAAATAATTGTTATTGTAATTAGTTGTTGTTATTGTAAAGGTGTTAATTCAAAGCGGACAAGAGGGGAAGGGGGGGGGGGAGTTTAAATTCCACCAAAACAAATTGACGTTTTTTTGTGGATGACTCCTATGCAAATTGCTACTTTTGAAATAGCGCTTCATATAAATTCGTTTTTTGCTTGATTTTAAAAAGCAGCTTTCACAGCCTCCAAATGAAATGGGTCCTTCAAAAATTTCCAGCTGCTCGGACATGCGCACATCAAATTCCAGGAAAAACAGTGGCGCCGGCTTAAGGTCAAATCACACTACAGGCTGGCGCTGCAGCTGAGGCTGGCGTTGTTGTTCATGGATTGCCAATCACACTAGTAAAGTTTTGTGTAAAATTAAAAAAAAATAAAAGCAGCAGCAACCAATCATTGTGTGCTCTTATATTAATTAGCTGTCTTAATTATCGCCCTTTGACTAGATTGGTCTACATGCAGGTCTTAGTTCAAACCTGCAAGAAGATCAATTCTGGGGGCAAAAAAGAGAATAGACAATGATTGACAGCTGCTGGCGCTGCAGCTTTAAAAAATAGACGGCCGGCTAAATGGCGAGCAGCAGCAGCCAGCGCCAACTGCTTTGCCCTGATTGGCTGGTAGCTCTAGCGCCAGCTGCAGCAGCAGCGCTAGCCTGTAGTGTGATACGACCTTTAAGCAAAACAGCGATGGTATGAAATTGGTAAAACAATGTGAATTTGTTGCAAAAAGTGGATGTTAACACTCAAAGAACCTCAAAAGATTACGAACAAGCATGTTATCTTACCTGGTCATCGCCGCACACCGTCTGGTACGCCTCCCTACTATAAGCGTGCTTCTTGCCAGGAATCCTGATCTCTATTCGGTCCAAACTGCAGTTCCGGTTGATAGTCACATGTTCGAACCTCAAATAAACGTCCTTGCGCATGCTCACCTGAAGCGTCCATACACAGCGCACTGCCACTGTAGTGCCACCATCATAGAAGCCTCGACTAGGGTCAGGGAACACCAACTCGCCCTGGTTCTGCACCTCCAGGACAGACGGTCCACAACCGAAGCCGTGCAGGAACTCGTAGACACCACCAAAGATGGGTTCCCCTACACGGCCAAAGTACGCCTCTGCGTTTCTGGCATCGATGGACAATAGCACGTCTACACCAGAGCCGGCTGACAGAAAGGTAATTGGGCTCTGGCGGCTGCGATTCGACTGCAGCGACGACTCGCAGATGCAGAAGTGTCCAGTTCGGTTTTCTCCAGGGTCCTCCACCAGGATCTTGTCCACAGCATCGTCCACACAACTGACGCACTGCTGGTGTCGTCCTGGAGCGAAGTTGACTGTCGTGAAAGTGAGCAACACCCGGGCATGCTCATCACCGCCGGCATCAAAGTGGTAGCGGCAGGTGAGCGGATCCCTCTTGGAGAGGAAGACCAGGTTGTTGAGCGGCGAGGAGAATGCGCCGCGTCGGAGGCGATTAGCAGCGAAGGTCTCGTCGCATAAGCTACGAGCAACAGCGGCACCGTGGCGGAAGGCGTTGAAAAAGTCGAACTGGACCCAGTAATCCAAGGAGGAGCCGAAGTAGGATCCTGTGGCGCTAGTGAACTGCACGTACAGGGCTGGACCTGAGGACACAAAACTGTCTGGTTCTGCTGCTGGTGCTGACCATGTGTCACAGTACGCTGTCAGAAGCTTGGAGTCATCTCTGGTCGGACTGTCGTAGATGGTGAGGGTCTCACCGCACTCTGAGGATGGGGTGATGGCGTAGTGCTGCTCGCTTACCCTGTGGGAGTAGGATGAAAAAATGGTGTAATGGTGGCTGCCACTATTATGTATACCTTTATGTATGTAAGTGGCTTGTGGTCTTGGTGGCAAAGGAATATAATTCTTTGTCTGTAACATTTAAACCGACAAAGGCTTTAGCCCTTACATGCAGGTAGCTAATGCTAAGATCAAAGTGGTGGGACCTCTAACTACACAATTTACTGATAACTACTAACCAATGTCATTTAGACACCATTTGTCTCAATGCTATTATAGTGATGCATCACAATGTTCATTTTGTTTTGGTGGCAGGGCATTGTAGTTTATAACTATTGCACTCTGGATTCACTTAACAACTACAGTAGAACCTGTCTAAATTAATCATGTGTGAAATAGTATTCTCTCTAAAATAATAAAATGTGCCGGTCACGACTTGGGCCCATGCGTAAAATCATAAACGTCCATATAGTTATATTTAATAATTTTCATTGGTTCCAAATAGTTTATGTCGACCAATAGCTATTTTGACTCATGAAGGATTCAAAAAGGGGAAATTCCCTGTTTTGCAGCTGTGTACACGGTAACATGTTTGTCATGCAGATAACCTCCATCACTAGCATCCAATAGCTATAGTGACTCATGAATGATTTAAAAAGGGGAATTTCCCTGTTTTGCAGCTGTATACACTGTAACATGTTTGTAGATGAACCTGTCTGAAATAAAAACCTGTCTAAAATAATATTTTTCCCTGGTCTAAAGCTAATTATTTAGACAGGTTCTACTGTAAGGAATTTGTTACAGCAAGGCTCACATAGTCCTACCTGAATGTCCTAAACCAGAGTCGGATGACCTCGTTGGGCTCACCCAAGATTGTAAAGCTGCATCGTGTGTTTGGCGGATACCACGTGGAAAGTGAGTGGAAAAGTCGGTCGTTGGCAGACAAGTTGGCGGCGCTATGAAAAACGGCGTCGCAGGAGCCATTGTCAACTGTGACCCCAGGTCCCAACCACTTGGATGATGGTCCCACGTGGAAGCTGAAGCCGGTGCTGAGCAACGGGCCTGCAGGCGAGCTGATGAACACCAGCAGAAGGTCACGGCCACTGCCGATGATGGAGTATGGAAATTTTCCCCTGCCGCAGAACACACCAATCAATGGACTGTCCTCGGTGGCACCATCGTAGATGCGTACCTGGTCGTACGGACAGTGTTTGGTGACAGGTCGTACGGGGCAAAGGATGAGGTCAGCACAACGTTGGCCATCGATGTCAATCAATTCGTTCTCAGTGAACAGACGGATGAACTTGACGCTGGTTCGCACGTGATACTTGCAACGCAGGTTGCGCGGGTACACACCCGGGTAACCTGGCGATTGGATGTAGCACGTGCCCAGCATGCAGTCTTCGAATACCCGGTCGCAGCTTGTGCCACCCACAACCCACCCTCGACGTCCTGGGTATAGTTGGGAGTTAGGGCCGTGGCGTGCGTATAATTGATACTGTTGCTCGCCTCTGCTGTCGAAGGCAAAGTATGTCTCTTCTGGAAAGAGAATGGGACATCCAGTTAGTAAGGGCAGGTGTCCCATCTGGAGCAAATATTAATAAACAATGCCCAATGGGAAGCGATGACGTTTGATTTTCTGATGAATCTGAGGTCTAAGGTCTATTTGACCACACATGTTTTTGTGATCACATAGACCCTATAACTGGTCATCAGAGGGTTCAGAACTTAAGAGGGTTGCATACCAGCTAGACTAATCCTTTTTTTCTAAATTATTTTTTTTTATTTAATTTTGGAAACTGTTAGGAACAAATGAAATGTGCTAGTACCTAGCATAAATATTTTATTATTTGTTTAATTTTTTTGTTTATGTATATATACATGTATATGCATATTACATTTCATGGAAATATGTCCGTACAGCTTACCAGAACCTCTGCAATTATAACCTTTACAGACATATTTCCGTGAAATATAATATAAATAATGTATACATAAACAAAAAATTTAAAGAGATGATAGAATATTTATGCCAGGTCCTCGTACAATTGTACATTCCATTTGTTCCTAACAGTTTCCAAAATTAAATTAAAAAATAATTTAGAAAAAAGGCTATTCTGGTATGTAACACTCTTAAGACAGCGAGTATAACTAACATGTAATTAAAGATAGCAGCAATAATGGTGGATATTAATTGCCATACAAATTGCCATCAAGACACTGAGACAAGGAATTCGACTTGCATCAAGATTAAGACGACTATAAAGTCGCTGTAGACATTAAATATTATACATTATAACAGGAGATGGACAAAATGATGGAGACACCTGTTATATATTTTTAATTTTCTTTAACACCTACCATCACTCAATTATTGATTACATGGTTATTGCCATGCTTAGAAGGGATATTGGTCCACACTGGTTTTGCATAGTTTTGCGAATCGTTTTTCTTAAAATTGTAATTCTAATTGAATTTTTAATTGTAAAGCCGCATTCCGTTGACTCATTTTAGACAATTTATCGTAATGCTATAAAATAAACATCTTCGGTTTCAGGTCTGCTGTTTTCTTTGTAGTTTCATGATATACGTGTATAAAATTTGTACAAGCAACTAATAGAAAATGGCCTGACACATACGTGGGATTAATGACATATTACAATAACATGTGCATGTATTATGGGGACTTCGTGATTTCATTAAGCGAATCGCTGATCCCAATCAGCGGTTATTTTCCAATTTATTTGTATTGGAATGCTCGGGACATGGAGATTCAGATTACAATAAACAGAATTCACTGTTTCTTAAATCAAGATCTCGCGATATAAAACGAACTAAAGCATGCATTTCGTATTTTTTAAATGTGACACAAGATGAATCGTTTCTAACATTAATCATGCAAAAGATGCATTGTTTCAATTTAAAAATACAGCAGATGCATCAGTTTGTTTTATTTGGTCGGCAGCGTTCATTCACTATACAGCAGAGAACATTTCTCTTCAGTTTGTGCATTCATTCTGTGTCATCCACTGCTGAATTCGAGACTGTATTTACTAAGAATGCAAAATAGAGCAAGTGACATCTGGATTATTTTTTATGTGGGTTTATTTTTTAGTGGTTTTGTTCTTGTGGATTCCGTGCATGAAATGTAAAAAACACATAAATCTTGCTACATATCCATGCACATGTGGTTCAACGTCCACTAAATGTAGAGTTAAACTATTCTCATGATCCGCCACCTATTCATATACCTATTCCACATATTTAAAGGAGGAAATTAATGCTGTGTTATAGAAGTTATTCTACATCTTTACTATACATTTAAAAAATCAGCGATTTCTATTAACTGCTGGAATCAATTTTGTGTAGTTATATTAAAGAAGTCATGGACCTGTTTGAAAAAATACGTTTTTACTCGTATTAAACAAATCCTTATTTATCTAAGACAGCAGTTTTTGGGATGTTCTTCCATAATGATGTCTCAACTGTAATAAGGCTACAATCCATCACTTTTGTATTGTGAAAATAAATTTCGATCGTTATATTGGTGTGATTATTTCCAACTAACAAATGTTCACCCTTTGATTACGATAATGTGTGGCTTCGTTAAATATTTCGAAATATGTTGTCACTCATTGCTGGCAATTTAGATTGTAGTCATTAGACGTTTATAACATGCATGCAAATAGTGTTTCAATTAAATTTCAAATTCCACAACAGCGTTGTTGTATTTATTGCATTAACTACAGTAGTCTTTCTCCGAGGGCAGCAAATCACAAGTTTACAAAGCTGTCATTTGAAATTGGTATAATTATAACTGAAATGTTGTTATTTTAATGTCATTTCACATGCTGCCTTTAGCAAACCTCCTCCATATTGTGAATAAATTAGTCATTTGCGCATTACTGCATGTGCCTTTAATTACATGTCTGCATGTTTGTGATTTGAGAAACCTTTTTTAAATTGTGACTACTAAGCTAAATCAGTAAACTACACAAAGATTTGTCATTCCATAACATGAAATTTGACTATACAAAGATAGTTGGGAATTGTGATTTCCATTATCTGTTCACATTTTTCATCATGTTTGTAAATGATGCGCAACGAAACAGTTTAGCTTCATTGTTGTGATTTTTTGTGTGTGTGTGGAAATTTCATCTATCGATCTTAAATTTAGTTTCGTAGTACAGGGTGATTTTATTGTCTATTACCTCATAAGAGATAACCATCAAGATCTCAGTCATCATTGCACGTTATAGATTTTTTGGTAGCCATTTTGAAACGACAATTTAAGAAAAGCAATGCAAAGCTTGCATATTGATCCAAACTTAATGCACGGTGCCTCGTAAATCGAGAAACAAAATAGTTGTTGTTCATGCAGTACAATATTTTTAAACATGTATGAATTGCAGAAACATTGCAATTTTTGCATGACTTTGGAATTAATGCATATAAATTAAATATAGAAATATTCTTCTAAATTGGTAGCCTATGTAACTTCAGATAAGTTTCAAGATATTGATTCATAAATGTACTGAAAAATGTATAAATGGAGGATAGACATGTAGGGGAATTTATTACCAGTTATGAGTATTTATATTGAATTATCACAAGCTTTTAATATGTAGTATATTAAGTGATGTTACCATTTCCATTAGTCTAACTATGTTATTATTTTATGAAATGGCATATATATAGTGGATTTTAATGTATGTACTGTATATATACATAATCCATACAGCAATGTGTGAAGTTGACTGAAGTACGACTCTGTAACGTGTTCTATTATATGAATAATCTGGCATCACATGTACAATATATCTAGAAAATGTGTTCATTATATACATGTATACATGCATGTTATGTGTATCACCACACTGCACACATGTACTTTTTGATAATTTAAGTGAGAATGTTTGACTAGCATCACTATAGCTGAGTTTATGTTGTGAATGCATATCTACAAGTATATACAGTAATATCTTCACATTTTCTGGATCCTATAATTAGAGGGATTAGAGGAATTGAGCAGATTTCCTTTATTCTTGACGATATTTGCAAAACTGTTTTTTGCCAATGCGCATGCGTGAGGACGACGTTAATGGGTTTGAAGGCAGACGACAATTTCATTAGTTTAACGTGATACCACAACGTTTTTGAGGAGCATAACGACTTTTACCGCGCATAACTTATTGATGCGCACGCGTAATAGTGTGTTTATCATTTTCGTTAAGATTAAAGAAACCAGCACAATCCCTCTATTAGAGGGATTGAGCACGCCGTCAACTGATTTACCTTAACGAGAACGCATTGGAAAAACATACAGTGCTGTCAATGTGGTTAACATTAAGGGAGCATTAAGGGAGGCGCTCAATCCCTCTAATGTCTTGATTACAACACCATAACGTGTTCTGTAGTGCAATTAACTTAGCAATACATTCATACCATACAATACCATATAAAATATACATATTAGCATGCACATTGCAGCTAAGGAAAATACATATTCGGTAGGGTTGACTAAAGACATGGTGACACGATGGAATACGTCCAGTACTATGTGCAGATCCATTAGAATAACACGATGGCGTAAATGCCTCTAGGTAGTTTGTTCTCATGTAGTGACCTGGATCCCACATGGTTGATCGTCATTGGCTGTTGCCATATTATTAGTTGAACACTTTGTTATTGCAAATCAATGTCTTATCCATCGCCCCACTATTCCAAAAGCCTCGTCTTATTAGCATAACTAACATTCTACAGGCGCTATCTTTTGTTGTTGTAATATTTTCTCGAGAGTGGTCTTTCTCGCCTTTCAATTTAATTTGTGGCGACATGGAGCTCTAACGTATAGCGGTTTTCCTTTTCTCTTCCATTAAATCCTGTTTGCGAGAAAGAGCCACGCATGCACCGAGTGAAAAAGGGTCCAAGAAAAACATAAAGAGTAAGGATCGATTATTTTCTTTAGTAGATAATGACTTGCCACTGGGATTTTAGCAAAAGACATAAGCAAACAGTGGGCTATGTGTATGTGGGGCCTTGGAAAAAGGGAAGAAGAGAGAAGATTCCCATGCAGAAGAAAAGGAGACAAATAGCCTGCAAGGATGGAAACGATGGCAGAAAGGTGTATAACTTACATTTGCTATTTCAATTGCGACTGCTATCTTTTATGTACACTCGAGTTATGCTATTTTCTACAGTTCATTTTTATCTTAATGGAAAACTGGTAGAGGTTTTAAGGGGGCCAACTTTGGAATTGACAACACCGCGTTGCACTACCCATTGTGTACACTGCACTCGAATTCAAATATGAATCCTGGTAAACGATTTGCATTGTCATTGTTAAGCAGAAATCTACATGAACCCATTGACCCCTATGCTGAGCAGCTCAAAGGTGCCCTGCAAAATTTGTTTGACGCTGTCTTGTCTATTCCATATATCTCGAAAACCTCTTCTTGCTTGCTCTAGAACTTCATGAATAGGATAGGGTTGCTTTACAATTGAAATAGACAAAATTGTACTGACAGTATTGTATTTATATATTACATGCATAAGATGGATGCCATTTTCTAGTTGATAGGTTCACGTACTTATGATAAGTAAAGGTCGATCTTGTTTCATTTTCCTGGATGTAGGACCATATTGCCATTTTTGCTTATTTAATTGTAAATAAAAGTCATATCACGAAATATGTGTATCTGTTTCTCGATTTTGCGCATTGATTTTGGTTCATTGTGATAAAATGGATAAAAAATGCATATTTTTAAAATAATTGAATGTATACATGTACATGTACATGCATATATTTAATGCTATATATCACAAAGACTTAATTATAAGATAAATATGAAAACAAAATTTGTGTGTGCAATGTGTGTTCTCAATGGTCTTCAGGATATGTTCTCCAGTCATGGTAATAACATTGATATTTCATGTTATAGCACTGCATATCTGTTTAATGTATAAGGTTGGAATTAATTAAACCAATCACATTTCTTTTCAAATATATTCAATAAACCTTTGTTTTAATATTTATTTTTTACTCAAAACTAAATATACACGTACAATGTAAATCTAAACGCTGTAATATAAGTACTTAATTATAACAAATTATTTCTTTGTACATAGGTTCACACTATACGAATCTAGAAATTATAATTTCATAACAATTACCTTCATGTATATGTATTCCATCTGCTGAACATGTTTTCCAAACCTAATGATAACATTTAATATGGAATTGTCGTAACACCGGTTACAGGTTACATTTTGAAATTATTGTAAAGAAATTAATCGAATTTAATCACTTTTCCTTTAAAATATCTGCATAGACCCATTGTTTTTAATATTTTCTAATACTGCAGCATCTGCATTATAAATGAAATGCTACATACATGTATATCATCCACCAGAATGTATTTTCTTTATAAAAAGTTTTATTTTTTGCCAAGATTCCTTTCAGAATTCTTAACATTTCTTCAGAGAAACACATGCAATTTATTGTAGTATTGAAGGTGACCACGGATTGGCCTTATAGCAAAAACGTGTACAGGATTCTTTATGAGGTTATTGCATGTAAAGCCTCCGAGATCAATATTGAAATAAAGGCGACGAAGGCTTGCTTTTACCAATATAGCCTGCTTCATAAGACGTGAGATAGAACTGTTTAAAAATTGTTAAAGATTTTTGTGAAAACATGCTTGTTTGTTTTCACAATGGAAATGATATTTCAATTCTTATTGGCTGGAGGTAAAGCTTTATTTCCTTAAGTCATATAGCTTGACACGTCATATTGATGGACGTTCTTTCCTGTTATTTGAGGTTTATGTACGCTTAGGTTTATATATACAGTATGCATAAGGGTTTTCTATGCAACCTAGTTTCATAAGGCGATTCTTGCTGTCTAACCAAAGAAGATTGGGTCTAATATAAATATATATTGTCCAGACATTCATGCTGTAACGGTATGGTGGTGCAACGCAGTCTTAAGCAGATGCTCTGAATTTTGAGCACGTGAATTGGCAGCTTCATAAATCTGAACCATAGTCATCATCTGTAATCTACCGGAGACAACCGGCTTCGTGCTCAGAAAGTGAACATTTAGCCCAAAGACGTTTCTTGATATATAAATTTAGGCTGCAAGAAAATGGCATTTTATATAATGTCCACTAACTTTGAGCTGGCAGTTCTGCATTGCGCGACAGTTTTGGTTCTGCTCTTAAATTGGCGAATTAAGCGGTTATATAGGCTTGATGCTCCATCAAAAACTTTTTCTTTGTTTCATACTTTCTCACACTGCTTGCTATTGGCTGAAAACTTTCTGAAAATCTTATGCATTTCAGTAAAATAAAATGAGGATACTCAATTTGTAAGTACATTTGATTGAACCGCTTAACACGTGGTCTTTATAAGTATAACATAAACATATTCATATTTCTGTGAAGTTGTACATTTTGTAAGTAAACTTGATGGTATTTAATACAATTGCTTCTATTAATAATTCGCTATAGGCAAAATAAAAGTGGATAAAATGCTTGGCCTCACCAAATTTAAAATAATTGTTGTATGCCATATACCAGAAATAAAAGTAAATGCCAACTGATATTGGAATTTACCGTATTTATTCGTGTAAGGGCCCCTTTTTACAATTTTTTGACTTTCGAAGAATGGGTGGAATTATTAAACACAAAATTATTACACGATATCCTTATTTTTGTTGTTGTTAAATTTAATGAAGCACAGTTACGATATGACCACTGAGCACGTGATCTTAATTAATACACATAAAATGATAATTATGCTGTAAGATGTGAATAGAGGATTTCTGTCATTCTGTCACAAGTCAATTGAAATTTTGTCCGAATTTTATTTCGCCTAGAAACAAGATATTAATATTTAGTCTATTGTATTCATTTAATATTTACATTTTGGAGTAAATGATTAATGTTCTCACTGTTCTAACAACAGTGAGTTAGAAGATGAATTTAAAATAATTAAGTTCCATAGTACCACTTACTTTACATTAAATCCTACTTTAAGATGGCAACATGTTTCGTGTCAAAATTGAATTTCAAGCTAGCCTCATTCAGGGTGATGACTAAAAGAGTGACATGTTAAAAACTGAATTTTGTTTCCCTGACAACGTTAAAAAAAGCTTTTGCTCGTACTCAATTGTGCTATCATTCTGTATTCCATAATGTATTTTAGTTTAAAGTGCTTTGTCGACACTGGCATGCAACAACATGTAAATGTCGACTATGCTGCATAGCAGCACCTGTGAGGCAGTCCATTACTAGCAATTTTGCAATGGATGTCACACCAGATTGAACTCTCTATTGTCATGGAAACGCAAAACTATCAGCAATACGTTTTGTTGGCTAAAGGTGTGAAACACGTGTCATGCACTTTTAACATCTCAATTGACATGATGAAAATACATGTACATGTACATTGTATATCCTGCACTGCAATGACAAGATTCCTGGATAAAATAATTTCATATTCAATGAGGATGCACGTTGCAGAAATTATTAGTACAGCAATTACATGTACTGTACATTATTTTCCAAAGAGTTACTATAGGCTAATTAGACTCGTTATCTAAAAGAAAACAACAAAAATCGAAAGCGCAAAGTTCACTTGGAAACAGTTAATGATTTTTGAATACTCATGCAAGGTAAAATGCCCTAGGTGGAATGCAAGGTTGGTGACGAAATTGTCTAGACGTATTATTAGCAATTAGAGTTTTATAACGTTAAGGCTCCTACACATTTGAAAGTTTTCGTTGCTATGCGTGCCTACAGGGAATAGAACTGTTTCTATTCTCTTTCGTTGCCTTATTTGCATAAATTTGCATAAAAATGCATTATAGTCGTCTGCTAGTGAAGTCAAATTGTGACGATTTTGACGTCACTAGCAGACGACGTTATTGTATTTTTATGCAAATTAATGCAAATAAGGCACCGCACGAAAAAATGTTATGCAAAT
>JAQGCC010000846.1:0-29327 GCA_034698905.1 Xestoiulus laeticollis
CAAAATGTTAACATTGCAATATTGTGCCAATATTGAAAAATGCGTTTTGCCTATAATTGGCCAATATTGAGTGCTTATAGAGTTTGGTCATTTTTCGTTAACTACTTTTTATTTCTATTTCATGTGATTCCATAGAAGAGGTATAGAGGGTTGTTAGAAGGTCTTACATCGTTGATGGCCAGCCTGTTGGTTCTGGTCTGCTTCAGGATACACCTGATGGGCAGCAAACCTCCCGACTTCGCCCCAGCCGACAACCCTGCTGCAGACAGCGATAGTTTCCTTACGCGAACTTTGACCTTTCTCTTCCTCCCCACCTACAACTTTTGGTTGCTTCTGTGTCCTAGGTGGCTCAGTTTCGACTGGTCGATGGAGGCGGTGCCCCTCATCACCTCCCCGCTCGACTTTCGGAACGTTTACACGGCGCTGTTTTACACCGGCCTAGGTCACTTGGCCCTTTACGTGTTAGATAGCATGAACTCCGGCGACGTCGGCGCCGCCTGCACAACAGCTCGGCAAAACGGGCATTCTACACCCTACATGAGCATCAACCACAATTACAAGTGTTCAGTGTATTCTACTATGCCCTATAACGCCAAGAAAAAAAATGGCAACCAGTCACAGCGCATATCAAACGGATACCAAAGTAACGGTTACAGTAACCACTACCCGAGTACTGCTTCTTTTTCGTATCCTTCCTCCACTTCAGCTTCTTCAGCATCATCTTTGGCCTGTCTTTGGTCCTCCTCATCCTCCTCCTCCTCTTCGGACATTGGTCTCCCGCATCAGCAATCTTCAATGTCATCCTCCAACTACCATCTGGACACTGTCATCATTTCGTTGACTGTTCTGGTGCTGCCCTTCATCCCTGCCACCAATCTATTTTTCTATGTGGGATTCGTGGTTGCAGAACGGGTCCTCTACATCCCCAGTATGGGCTTCTGTCTGCTGGTGGCTCTTGGGGCACAACTGCTCTACAGGAACCTCCAGACGCAGGCCAAGCGAAGGACGTTGATCGTCGTCGTGGGACTGCTGGTGGTCATCTTCTGTATACGAACTGTCAGGAGAAATCGGGATTGGGTCACTGAAGAGAACCTTTATCGCTCAGGGATTCCAGTCAATCCACCCAAGGGTAAGTGCATGAGGACGTTTTTGGACTCTAGGAACAGGACATCCGAGAGTGGCTTGCATGGACATGAGTTGATGTTGGTAATATCAGTTGCCATGATGACTAAAGTTATTGTTTTGTTATAGCCTTTGGCAACTTAGCCAACATCCTAAGTGCTCAGGGTAAAAAAGAAGAAGCTGAATGGGCTTATAAGAAGGCGTTAAGTTATAGGAGTAACATGGCAGACGTCCATTACAACTTGTAAGTATTCAATGAATGATTGGTTTTTCTCGTTGTTATTATGCTAACATTAGTCTAATTTAGCCAAATTCTTATGATATTAAAATATTTACTGTACATGTAGTTGTTTTTCGGTAAATTGGGACACATCAGCTCGAGAACAATTGTTA
The DNA here is from genome assembly GCA_034698905.1 of Xestoiulus laeticollis. Classification (NCBI taxonomy): domain Eukaryota; kingdom Metazoa; phylum Arthropoda; class Diplopoda; order Julida; family Julidae; genus Xestoiulus; species Xestoiulus laeticollis. Next base: position 1,516 of record JAQGCC010000846.1, read on the forward strand.
ATTTAGCTAGAATCTACTGTAGGGCATATTGAAAATAATTCAGTATTTATAAAGACAATGATGGGGAACTAAGTTCTCTCTCTCTCCAGGAGATCTAATCTTTAATCTGCATAATTTTTTGCATAATATTGTAAAATGGGTTATGAAACAGCGTCTTTGAACATGAAGACGTTCATTATTAGAGAGATAAAACATAGAAATAGCAACATGACCGATTACGACAAGTATAAACGATTACGCGTCATAAACCTGTCATAAACTGTCTTTTAGCGAATGGCGATGCGTCTTTGGCATGCACGTAACGTAAACGGTTAACCCAAATAACCATCTCACTTTTTCTATCTATTTTGCTGCACGAGTGATTACGATCAACTGCAAACACGCATGCGTAGGTGCCAAAAGACGCATCGCCATTCGCTAAAAGACAGTTTGCCCCAGGCCACACTTGATTGGAAACGCGCTTTTGGCTAGCCTCAAACAAGACTTAAGAATTTTTACATGAGATATTAATGTGCAAATTTTATAATTCTAGAATTAAAATTAAATTCGATACCCTCTATGAGGCTAGCCAAACTCGCGTTTCCAGCCTAGTGTGGCCTGGGGCTTTATGACGCGTAATCGTAAACGTGTCGAAATGGATCGTGCTGCTTTATCTCGCTAAAATTCTATTTTTTAATTTTAAGCCGTTCGGATAGTCATAGAAAATTGTTGGAAAGTCTATGGTACAAATTTCATCTCTGTTATAATGATTTTGGCAACTACTCCATTTTTGGAGAATTGAACATTTTGTTTAGTGGATATTTTGTCCTCATTTGCAAATCATCAGTTCATTGAAAATATGAGTTATGAATTTCAATTCTAACGCTAACGAACTTTTGGATACGAATTAGGGTCTATTGTTAGGATTTGTGGGCGGAATCTGCAGCTCGAAGTGCATTCTGTGCATTTTACAAAATCTGACTCTGATCTATGTCGTTGCAATTATTTCGTGCCCGGGTTGCAGTAAATGCAAGAAAAGAGCGATTCGAGCATAAAATTCCTTTTGTGTTTCTGTGCCATAAATTTCATTGCATGTTCTCGGCGAACAAGAGGAGAGATCCTCTGTAAAATGCTGTTTCATTTACATAGTTGGAATTTCTTGCTAGGCACATTTTCATCGACGATTTGCATACTTGCCATCATTACACTCATTGTTATTTGTACTCTCTCGAGTCTCCATTCTAGTGTAACTTCGCTAATTATGCCATTTCATCGGTATGTAACACTAGGATAATGTATGAACATCTATTTGTCATAGCGCAGTAATTTAAGGCATTTGTCGAATATCTTTCGTAACTTTTCCTGTTTTTGAGCGTCTTCAAACTGGGAATCTTAAGTTAAATTGTATGAAAAAAAAACAGTTTCGTGTCTTGGGGGGAATAGATAGAGAAAAGTGAGTTACATGTATTTTTTGTAAAAGTCAGGGAAATTCAATTCCGTACATTTGTTTCCACGTAGCCAGTTAATAGTTATCACAAAAGTCAAGACTTGGTACACAGGCAATCATTTTAACAACAATTTGTTGGTAAATAAACGTCGACGACATCACTTTTACACGTTTTTAGCAAAAACAATGAAAATGTGGCTACTTATACAATTATTAAATGACACGACTATTCTCTAAACCTTTACCCCCGTACCACAGTTTTCCCACCTTAAGCTTTTGTTTCGATGAGACGAGGCTCGAAATTTGAGCAAATTCGGTACCACAGTTGCCAAATCGTCGACATTAACCGGAGATTGAGCTCCAGGCAAGAAAAATCGAAAATATCACAGAATTCCTTATCAATATCTGTATCTCGACAGCACCGATTGATAGGGAAAAATGAGAATTGTAATCTGGCAACATGGTGCACGTGAAATTTTTCTTATTCCGCCATTTTGAAAACTGCCGTCTCAAGGTACCTCATTGATCAACCTTTATATATGTCTCAAATGTAACTAGTTGTGGTACCAATCCCAGGACTTGAGACGCAGCTTGATCTCAAGCGGCACCATTTGTGCAACTGTGGTACGGGGGTTAAGTTAGAAACTTTTTTCAATTACTTATGAGTTTCAATTCCGATATGATAAGGATAAAAACAATTTAAATAAGCTTATTACTTTGTGTTATACTAAGATGTTCATTTAAGCATGCTCAAGTTGAGCATTGTAAATTGTGTTCTAAAACTGCTTCGTATTGTATTTAAGTCAGGAAAAATTATTTTAAACTCTTTAAAAGTCAGAGAAGTTGAAAGGAGGGTAGTTGTAGAATATGGCGAACTACTACAACTGTTTATAATTTGTTTTATAATTACTTTTTCGTAGATTTAGCTTTTTTTAGGTATTTTTTGATCTATTTTGATATTAAATCTCGCTTTTATTATTGCAGAGGAATCCTTTTGCAGGAACAAAAACGATTCGAAGAAGCGCTACAAAGTTATCGGTTAGCGATTCAGTTTAGGCCGAGGATGGCAAGTAAGTTGATAAATTATATAGGTTTTCATTTAACATTGCATTGTGTACATTCACAAGTGGTTTGGTATCTTAACAGGCGAAACTTTGTTATGCCAACCGATTTCTTTATTATTTGCACTATATTTCGCCTATGTAGGCTTTGGCAGGTGCCCCAACTCGCGAGTTTGGACGTTGGAGTTTGTATTTAGCAATTTTATTAATAATTTTGTAATGGCAGCTTCCAGATGGACTGTGCTTCTCTGAGCATGGACAGTTTTGAAGAAATGTCTTATAAAAATTTAATTCAATGCTTTATTCGTATACAAAACCACACTTTGCGTATATTCCAGCAGGCACCATTATCAGACTGTCGCACGGTTGCCAAAATTCTGCTACTAACTCTTTGAAAAATCTTGTAAAAACAATAGTTAAAATCCCGTTTCTTTGTTCACATCTTAGTTTAGGCTGAGAATTAAGTTTTGAAAAGCCTTGCCTGCTGGTGCGATCCGTTAAATCCTCGAAGACAATGCTGAAGGATTTGCAAATAACATTCTTTAAAAAACCCTCTTTTGTTCGTAATCTCATTAAAAGTGTGCAAATTTTCCTCCAGAACACGAGTTTTGTCGAGTGCATAACAAATCCTAGGCAAATAAGCTTTCGACTTTTACTAAGCAGTAGTCTTCTATTGTTATTGAGAAAGCGTAATTTGATTGCAAAAATCTGCGCTGAGTGTCATTTGTCTTATTAAAGTCATTGAGGCGAAATATTTTCATCTTTTGAACCAACATATTAAATCCTCGAAATGCTTCGGAGCGTATTTGTTCGGCAAATCCAAATTCATTCAGCGTTGTCTTAATTTAATGTTCATCATATTGATTGAATTCATTTGGCTTAGTAGTCTCGAAAGTGTGTTTGTTCGGTATTAATATGACTAGTGATAAATTGTTGGCTGATTTTTTGAACTCATTTAAGCTGTGTTTTCGTTTCGAGTTTATCCTGGAAATCAATAGTCTGACAGCAAACTTAGCCCCGCGTAAACGAGACTTTTCGAGCAATTGTTTGAATTAATTGCCAACTTTTTTTTAGTAATTGAAATTTGTGCGCTATTGTTGCTCTCTACAAATTAACGTCAGCATTTAATGAAAAATATTTTTTCTGACAATACAACACAACATTGAAACGACGTTCGTTTCGGCGATGGAATTAAAATCATCTTTACTACATCAATGTGGGATTATATGAATTTCTACGCTAAATTTAATTGAAAATCCACGCATTGTTGGCCACTTTGAATCGAGGCTTTGTTGACAAGTTTACCCTTTCAATTTCCTCCAAAGTTTTCAATTTGTTTGAGCTTGAGTGGCTAGAGGAAATATTTTGAAAGTGCCCTTTGAAATTCCAACAAAGTTTTCAATTTGTTCGGGTTTGCGCTGAAAGTCTGCAATTGCATACTCCAGTTTTTTAAGTATCATTCATGTCTTTAAGTATTCTACATAAAATCACATTTTTTTGTAAAAATCTATATTAATTTAATTTAAAGTTACAATTGTAACTGAAATACATTATTTGAAAGTCTTATCTTTCAGGTTTTTCAAATTTTGGTTCGTCTCTTCAATAAACAAATTTTAAGTTTAAAATCTGTATTTTCTTAAAGTTAAAAGGATTATAATTTAGACAAAAGCTGAAAATTTGAAACTATTTTTTGCAGAATATTCTAATTCGCTGTGTTATAATACTTCATATTTGTGTGTGAGGCCTTTTTGGATGATCTGCATTTCTAAACTTGTTATTTCTTTTGTTTTTTCAGTGGCACATCTTAATTTGGGCCTTGTTATGGGTATTTTAGGTCGCAAGGACGAGGCCGCTGAGGTATTTATTATTTTTTATAATTATCAAAATGTTTTATGTAAAAGTGTACCTATATGATAAATTGTTTTTAAATGAATTTCTAAATTTGCAATATTTGTAAAAGTACATGATAGTAAACAGTTTTAAACTTGTGAACATAAGATATACAGTATATCTTAATTTTGTTTAGGAGTCTTTTAATTCCCTTTCTTTTATAGTTTGCCATAACATTTTAGTTTATGTAATCGTCTTTCTTCGAAAAACATTTTATTTTAAATCAGCCAAGCAATTTAGCATTGCACATAAAGAATTAATTTAAGTTTTCCAAAGCCCATTTAAAATTAACTATAAAAATGTTATTTTACTTTCGTTGTTTTCGAAATGGATACAGCACTTGAATTTTCCCAAATTGCAAATCCCCTTTTCTTAATAGCAACGTATTGCTTATTTCCAAGAAAAAGAGGCTAAATTCACCAGAGAATATACCTTGGAGAAACCAATTTTGCTTGCATCAACTGCATTAATTCCGTCTAGCTGAAATAGAGGATAGGCCAGAACAAATTACGCATAGTTGAACCAATTTTGCTAGGAGAAATTTCATTAAATCGCGATTTACCGATGTAGCTACGGAAATAAATTTCATTTGGAAACAAGAAAATACTAACGTTTGTAATTAATCCAAGTCAGGAAAAAAAACTTCTTGTGATCATCGTTGAATTTCTTTCTGTTTGTTCTTGAGGTAAAATTCAGATGGGATTTCGGTCATTAGTTACGCTTCTTGCATGTTTTTAAGGTCTCAAGGGAATTTCAACTGCACTATTTTTAAGATACTTGTTCTCAGCTCACGAGTTCAATTAAATTTGGACGTTACATGCCCAATTAATTTGCTTTTATTTGATTGTCTTGTTCTAATTTAGGTTTATCGTCATTGCTCCCAATTGGATGGCACTGGTCTAAAAGACCCTAAGACCCATGAAAGTACCAAAATTTCGGCTTTGTTCAACTTAGGACGATTGTTTGCCGATGATGGAAAATATGAGGTTAGTCGAAATTTTAATAAATTAAGCTGTGGTATAAAAAATGTTAGATAGTTGTAATTGCACATCTATAGTTTATTGTATCAGCGATATTAATTAGTTATAGTTAAATATTTACTAATTAATTTTGAAAAGAGGTTAAATTTAACAATAGCTTTAAGCTGAATAATTTTGGGAAAAATAACATTGGAAATAAAGTATAGTGATATTTCCACCATTGTTGACTTAAGTCAATTTTTTAAGAAAGCATGTTTATAGATGAACTATTTTACACAAACAATTGCAATATAATACTGTTTCTTAAAATATTTGCCCTTTTTAGAAAAAGTATTGTTGAAAACTTTTTCCATATAACAGTGGACAACCTGGAATAGTCATTGAGTGGATGAAGTGATTTATATTCATTATATATCAACACAAATATGACTGGAAGTCTTTAAGCACATTATCATATTTTTTAATTTTAAGTATTTTAGAGTCATAGAAAATTCTTTTAAAAACTGAAAAAGTCATGCAGAGAGGTCGAACAATTCGTTTCTGGAGAAACCATGAGATACATCAATGAATTTATGCATTTAAGAAAATGATAAGAAAATTACATACAACCTAACTGTTATTAAAATATCCTCGATTCACTCGTCCTTGTCACCATCTGAGAATCGCATTTTTATTCAAACTTTTTGCAAAATTGCTAGGAAGCAGTCTGAAGATGTGTTCCCACAACGATTGTTGGGTCTCCTTTCCAGAGGTTCATTTTTTTGTCAAATGTCTCAAAGGAGTCATTCTTATAGGGTTCGCTCAACGTTTTTGCATTTCATTGGATAAGAAATGGTAGAAAAGCCTAGAAAATTGTCCCTGATTCCTTATTCGGCAGGCTAATAAAGCACTGCAGTCGAAGTGTTATCAGTAGCCAACACTCCACTCGGAATCCATTTGGGAATTTACAAAAGAGGCAATAGGCGCACATTTTCTGCCTTTTTCTCCTTCTTCTACGATATGATATGCCAAAAGCCTGGCCATGATTGCAACGTGCCTTGCAAACGAAATACATAAAAAAAAGTTGAGCCGTGTTGCAAACTTGAGTTTTTACGATATTGACACTTTTGCTCGCTGCGGCTCTTGCAGGACGGACTGCTTTTAAATTATATTTGGACATGCAGTTTTCTTAAACCTTAAAGAAATCCATATTCCTAACCAAACTTCTAAGACTGCTTGGAATGTCATATTTGTATCGGCTATTGAGCTTTTTTTTTCATGTTGTTCGGCAGTTTTAGTAACATTGCGCTGCGAGTGATGCCCTACATGAAAATCGATTTTTTTTAAAAAAGCTTGCTTATGATTGATATATTCTATCAGAAAAGTAATGTATTAATGACATGGTATCTCCTGACCTACGTTGAGAGAAAATCTATTTATCAGAAAACAATTTACCGGAGCTGTAAACGCATGACTCAATAATATATTAATGTGGTCCATTGCGGTTAAAGTCGTTTTTTTAATAATTTGTCGCCAGTAGAATTACTGTTAATTGGTAAAAATAGTTTTAATAAAAAATTGTCCAACGTTATCAAAATAACTTATTTTTCAAATAATTAATTTTCAAAAGCCATAATTTTAGAAAGCCGGTAATGTTTTTTTTAAATGTTATAAATTTGTCGTGTAAACTAGTGGATTCTTGCAAATTGAAGGAATGAGCTTTAAAATCATGGAAATGTACTTGAATTTCCGAAAATTTACTGGATAACCTGTTGTTTTGTCCCAAAGGAATTAATAAATATCGTAATACTGAAAAATGCGGAAAATCTAATGTTTTTTTTTTCATTTTTAGGAGGCGATCGAAGTATATAAAGAAGCTGTTCGCAAAATGCCTGGACATTATCAACCACAAAGCCTGTATAATATGTTAGGTAAGCCAAACTTCAAAAGATTTTGACACAAACTTTAGATAGACAATTTATGTAAAAATAATTTACAAACCTCCAGATGAACAATAACGTAAACTAAAAACTGAAATTCCGTAAAATTCTATTGTATATGTAAACATACATGTATATTTAAAAATAATATTAGGGATTTGTATATTTAAATTTCTAAACCTAGGTGAAGCCTATTTCAAATTGGAACGATACGAAGAAGCCGAACGCTGGTATAAAGAAGCGTTAAGAGTAAAGCCAGATCACATCCCTGCACACCTGACTTATGGAAAAATGTTAGCTAAGCTGGTATGAATTTTAAATGATCACATTACTGAGAAAAAATGAATCGCATTTTATCGAATACATTTGACTAGAATTTCTTTTCAATTGCCCATTTCAGCAAAATCGTTTAAACGAAGCCGAGCAATGGTTCAACAGAGCCAAACTTCTCGCCCCCAACGATTCAAGCGTTTATCAGCACTATGGTATTTAAATTGCTACTCAAGGGTTTCAACTATATTTCACAATTTGGGTTGTACAAAACTATGATTATTACTTATAGCTGATTTTACTTATAGGTCAGTTTTTATCAGAGACCGAGCGCCATGCAGAGGCAGCGCTTCATTACGTAAGAGCTGCCGAGCTGGCCCCCGACGAATATGAGATTATTTTCAACGCTGCCAACACTTTAAGGTAATTTTACATGTTATAAAATAATCTTTCCTGTTGAATATTTTGCTAGAAATGCCGAGTTCTATAATTTTTTTGCTGTTTTCGTAGGCAAGCTGGTCAAAATGAGGAAGCGGAAAAATATTATCGACTAGCCGTGAAATTAAGACCAAACGTAAATCAATTTAATGTGTATTGAATATCAGAAAAAAAAATGGCGCATAGTTTGTTTAAAAATTTAAAATTACAAAATTTATTTTAATAAATTTATATCGTGTCGATTTTATTTTTAGGAGGCTACCAGCCACATGAATCTCGGCGCAATGCTTCACGTCAACGGCAAATTAATGGAAGCCGAGCTTAGCTACCTCGAAGCACTTCGGTTGAAACCCGACGATAACATAACTCAAAACAACTTGCAAAAACTTCGTAATTTGTTGAACAAGCGAGGTATTCGCACCACTCACGTCCCAGAATCACAACGGTAGCATCGGCCCAAGAGGAACAGAGCATTTCGGAGCCGGTATTACATGTACTCCAGGGTTTTCTAATGGAAACCACTTTGCCGCTTTATCCCCGGTTCTTTGTTCCCTGCCTGCCTACCAGACTAATCATATCTTCATTAAGACAATTGTTACTGAGGTTCAAGTCCTGGTCTTTGTTGATTCCTTTTGAAAAATGATGATCTCAATCGATTATTGCTTATGTTTACGTGACCGAGATACAAGTCGGCTTGAAAAGCATCGAATTGAAATGAAAATCGGATATAACTAAGCTTAGTTTACTACCAAAATTACTTCATTTGTTCTACTTAAAGGTTTTCTATCAAACAAAGCAGATATTGCATTTGTGATTCTAGATCATATAAGTTATTTTTTAAAGCGCCTATTCTGGAAATTTTCTCTTTAAAAGATATGGAGTATAACAAATTTTTTATCACATTTAAAATCTTGCATAATGGCATTATTATATTACAACAGCACTGCAGAATTTGCACCATATTTACTTTGTTATATCCGATAATTCTAGCATAAAGACCTCTTCCAGATCAAACAATACAGGCTGGTTAGTTATATTTATATGCTAATATGAAAGTGAAAGCAGTCTACGGAGTCAATTTTCATTTTTTATAAATTTAAAAATAAATTTTGAAAGTTTAGTATAACGAACCGCTGAATCTTCCGAATTAAAAACCGGATTTGCAACCCTTGAGAACAAAGACAGACTAATGTTTATATATATATATATAATAATCCCTAATCTATAACAGTGCTGACATCGATGATGTCAGCTTCTGATTGTGAATAACTAAATTGCAATTTCTATTTGCAAATATATAGCTTACAAAAAGTGTGTTTTAAGTATAATTAATGTAGTAATTTATTCTCCAGAAGTAAGTAGCTTTATACTTCTTGATATGCGTGCAAAACTATTCGTTGTTATAGCATCGATCTAAACAATTGTGAAAGAGTTTTTTTTAAATTTAATTTAAATTAGCTTCGACGTACTATGTCGCTTTTGCGTGACAAATATATCTAGGTCAGGGTCAAAGTTCACATTGACACTGATTCTAAGCTGTCTGCCTGATGCAGAATTTGAAGTGATCTACACGAAATGCCCCTACACGTTTTGCTTTTAAACTGGGTCCATAGATGGCGCTGTTGATGGTCATGCCTCAACGCCATCTAATGGATTTTTAGAAAATAAATGTAAAGCAAACAATGGCGCTCCGTCTAGATGACTTCTGCAACAAGCCTGTAGCGCAACTGACACACGCACTTTCACGTAAACACGCGAAACATAAAAATATCTATTTTTGTCAAACCTGTGAAATAATTCGGTAATATTAAGTGTGACATTTTTCTGATATGAAAAACCTCGGGGCCTTGACTCTTATTCACGTCAGTTTTCATGCATAGCTTTCTTCGGGTAGTCTTGAAACGTTAGGTGATTTAATCTTGTAAATATAAAGCGAACAGATACCAGTGTTTAGTTAGGATTTAAGACCGAAAGATTTTGGTTAGTAGATTTTACAGCACCGAGTGTTCTAAAACAGACGAGGTTGATTTTACGGACAAAAACTAGCTAAGATGGACATATAGATGTTTATAAGTTTGATCCATGATTGCACCGGTAAACAGTTTCATTTAATTTGGTTTTACTGAAACTGAAGTTGGTGCAACTTACCCTTCTAATACAAAAGTTGCATGTTTAGCTTATTTATATTTATGAAAGCAGTCCATACAACACAAACACAGAGTTCATTTTTGATTTAAAAAAGATTGGGAAATTCCCAGGTTACAAGAAAAATAATTACATAATTTGATTACTTAAAAACTAACTTTTTTTTTCTTCCAAATGCAAAGTAGGATTCGTTATATCCCTACATTTATATCAATTTCTGTGTTGTTCAAATGCACTGCTGGCTTTAGTAAAGTATTTTGTTTTTAGCAGAAATGAGGGATTGAGGTTAAAGATCGATTGATGTACATGAAATTTATGCCAAAGATGTACAAAGTAATGTATTATTATAATATGGTAGCTTGCAAGAATTAAGCAACAAGATAGACAAGATTAACACTGGTGAACCATAAAATCTATCATGTTGGTGCTTAAAGTACCAGGAAATGTGTAAATTGTGCCTCGTTCAAAGGCAAAAACTATACAATGATGCTTTCAGTCTATTCGTAATTTAATTTATATCCCTTTTCCCTTCCTTAGTAGTGTTTTATCAGCTCTATTTAACCCCCCATTTCCTGAATTGCAGTGTTTTTACACAGCTGTACAATCAAATTGTGTGCTACCGCACTAAGTTATTTATTTGTAGTATCGTGGTAGGTATAATATACAAAACATTTAAACAAAGTACAGTTATTAATTATCAGAATTATTGAGAGGTCACGTGTGCAATTTTTTTAGTATTTCTTTAATTATTTTTTTTTTCTTCCTAATCATTTGTTAAGTGTCGTTTAATTCAGTATAGGCTCTATGCAGAACTTTTTAGATGATGCCACTGCTTAGCTTAAAAATTGACACATGTATCCACAGATGGCGCCACTGAATCTTATTGAAATCGTTAATTTTTTGATCTAATGACACTAAACATTTCAAAAAGAACTTCCGGTGTTTTCTTTTAAGTTCTTTTTTTTAAAAAAAAATTTCTGCTTTCCAAATTTATTCTTCTGCATTGTGAAATGTAAAACTTTTTATTAAAAAGTTTTTAGCCTTTCTACTGCATTAATACTAAGTATTTTAATCAAAAGTTGTTTTTTTTAATTTAGGCGTTTGTCAAGGTTTTCACAGACCTTAAAAATCTTTAGGCCCTACTTGTCAGGAATTATGGCTTTGTATGGAATTGTCAGAGAAAAGTGTTTTATTTTGTATAAGTCACGAATATTCGACACAAATATTACATCAGTAATCAGTCAGATCAGGTCTTGTCCAGAAATTTTTTTTTTTTTTCAAAACTGGAAAAGTCAGGAAAGTTGACAATTCCATTTATCTGTTTAATATTTTGAAAATATTTTGAGTTTTATAATAAGGATAGTTGCAGTGACTTTATACTAAACAGTGTGTGCTCTGCAATTCACAATTTATGGGTACTGTTTTATAAACCCTTTGGAATTTACCTCGCAAATTTCAGTAAAAATAAGTCATGGCTTTTACTGAATAATAATCGTGTTTTATTGTTCAGAAATTCACGCTAATTTTCTTTAAGCCGCACTCTTATATACTGAAGCAAAGCACTTGTATGTCTGCGTACGTGTTTGTATGTATGGTTAATGAAAAATGTTTCCTAACTTTTTTTTTTATCATTTGAGTTTGTTTAATTTAATTTATACTGACATGATGAAATTTGCTTCTGTTGATTGTAATCCTTTTTTGTTTTTTTTGTTTTGAACATTACCCCTATTAAGAGAAAAGGGAAGTTAGTCATTTTGAAGAAAGAAGGAGATTTCAGTTTGCAATTATTATTTCATTTCACTGTGATATTTATGAGGTAAATTAAGAAATTCGTGACTTTACTTAATATTGTTGAAAATATCCCCAGTTCCCTTCTCATCGAACTTCAAATGATATCCTCAATATGTGCAATGAATAATATTTCTCAATCCCGACTTTTAACTTAGTATAACCACCTTTGAAACATATTTAGTCATATACAAGAAGACATCAAATGGGCTGTAAGAAGTTTTTGTTTTCAATCTTGTGATGTTTGCCTGTGTGATTTTAATATTACTTTCTTTTAAATAAAGTTCTTTCACTGGACTCTGTATTTCGTTTTCGTGTATAATTATTTCTTCTTCTTAACAATATAAAAAAATTACATTTATGTTGTGGTACAATTTAATGTACAATTGTACATGTATACAGAGTCCCCTACATGTAACAAAAAAAATCGACTATCAATTCCTAAAACTATGCTTATATACACTTCTATGTTTTAAAAGACAACTTATAAATAATTTGCAGAAACTGACAATTGAAGGGTCACAAAGTATTTGGACAGCTATCCCAGAAATAATAATCAGTATATCCAGAAACATCCTTTCTTTTACTGGAATGACGGTATGCCACGGGCGGCAGAAATTGCCAGCTGGAACACTACTAATGCTTGTTGATCATAGCTGGTTTGGATGGACATCTATTGGTTATGATGTAAATACCATATTGTTTCCCATTCTAATAATCAATTTCTCTACTATCAGGAAAATAAAAACGTTAATGTTCAAATCTTCGTTTTAAAAAATTAAAAATGTATGCTCCTTAACGTAGGCTACTGCAAGTTTCTAATCAATCATTTGTTTTTAACTTGTCCATTAAAATGTCAATCGAAGTTGAGAAATCGTCAATTGAAGATGTAAGTAGAAAGTTTTTGGTGATTCAAAAGTAAATTTCAAGTACCAAAAGAAGTAGCTATATCATGAAAAGTTTCTATAAAAATTTCATTAAGCTATCTAATTACTTTTCAATACAAATCATTGAATTTTCCAGATTGGACGCCCAGATTTGAGGAAAGTTTTCTACATTTACTTGATGAAGCTTAATTGTAAGATTTCTTAAGCAAGTTGTTTCTTGCCCGAAATTCTTGCATTCTTATTGTTGGAAACCTTCTTTTCTTTACTTATGCATTTCTTGAAAACTGATAATATATGTTTTGCTGTACTTTGGTGAAGGAATGTATGGATAAACTGGACAGCAGAAGTAAACTCAAGATTACTATTTTTTTTGCGATTTGACATTGTTTAATCTTGTGAGATTCATGCCCCGCAGTTTCTACTTATCTTTCATTATTTGCCTGCACAATTTACCCTGCACATGAATTCTAGGTTCATCATCTGAAGCGTCAGCTCAGTATCTCAGTATACCTTCCAGTCAGCAAACAAATGCTGTGTACATGTATGTGGTGGGTAGCTAGTGAGGGAGTGTCGAGCCCATTTTCAGGATAATGCTCCTACGTCAGTAGCAATTAACTTAATAGCGTTGGACGAAGTTTCCAATCGGTGGCTACATGTATATATCGGAGGTTCTTTCTGTTTATCAAATAATATTTGTGGTTATATACTTTGTGGCTCCTTCCTGTTTTCTTCAGTTTCTTTTTGCTGTTTTGGTTCGAACGAAGCAGAATCCATTCTCTGCTTTCTGAGGTTTTTGATCATCCCGAAATTCGATCACTAAATTAATTAGGATCTTCAGTTAAGAGGGTTGCATACCAGAATAAGCCTTTTTTTCGAAATTATTTTTTATTCAATTTTGGAAACTGATAGGAACAAATGAAATGTAGTAGGACCTAGCATAAATATTCTATTATTTGTTTAAATATATGTATACATGTATTACATTTCTTGTAAATACGTCCGTAAAGTTTACCAGACCCTCTAAAATTATAAACTTTACAGACATATTTCCATGAAGCGTTATGTACATATATTTGTACATATATTTATTTGACATAAAAAAATCGCAATTTTTTGATGTAGGATTAAGGATTAATAACTTATGCTTTTTAATGCTAAATTTTAAAAGCCATTTTCTCTATAACTTATAAAATTAAATTAATAAAACATTGCTCAATATTCATCACGATTTGATGTATCCGTCTGATTATTTTTTTTAATGTGATTCTTCCAGCCATTTTTCAAGCTCAATTAATTGGTACTACAATCTCAAAAACATTTATTTAAAAAATAACTTGAGGAAACATATTTTTAAAAAAAATAGTGAGCCGATTGCAACATTGAAGTGATGAATATTAAACAATTTTTGTCATTTATTTATTTTTATAAATTATGGGGAAAAAAATTGCCTTTGAAAAATTAACATTACTAGGTATTACAGTTTAATGAAATTTGAGCGGCAAATTAAATTTGAATTAATAATTGCCCGTAGAGTTGCACTCATCTGTAATTGGCCTAGTTTCGGAAAGGGGTGTGTCCATAAAAGTCAAAATCGATAAGATCCTCTCTAGGACTCCGTAATTTGTTATAATGTGGTTGTGTTTTTGATGGAGAAGGTTCTATCGATTATTGCCTTAATAACAAAAAAAATTGATATCTAATTTACTTTTCGACAATTTTTCTTAATTAACTAAGATGCTTACTGCGCCACCAAACACCATTATTATAGGTATGTTTTCCATGCATTCGTAGCTATTGCCAGTAGAAGTGGTATGAACTTCAGCCTAATGTCGTCCATGTTTAAAGGTTTTCATCTCAAAATAACTAAGAATTTTAATGTTTTAGGATAACAAAATGGGATCTGAACAAAGTCACCAAGGGGGCCGAGCTTCCTTGGGTGTAAAAACAAACATTCGTCCAGCTTCTACGTCTCCCCGTCCATCTATTAGTTCGGATTCTGAGCTTCCTTACATTTCATATACTGTTAATAAACCTATAGGAGGTGAGTTGACCTTTTTAATACCTTATTTACTCTTGTATTGGCCCCCATTGTACAAATGTTTACCCATCAAAGCATGGGTGGGGCTGTTATTTAAAACATCCTGTGAACAATGCACAACAATCTCCACTTTGATATTTTAATCCAAGTAGTCTACAGCCCCTAAAATGAATATTTCTGTATTGTTAGGTTAATATACAGCACTAGTGATTCATAGCATGGCATACATGTATATTTTTAACTTTTCAACATTCAATTTATAACATTGCAACTTAAACAGATTTGTTGCAATGTGTCAATGCGCAATAATTTGCGGAGAACACTGTATACTCTTCCTCTTAATAATCTGGCACTTTGCCCCCTGCCACATGACATTATATGCTGACTGCAGGGTAATAAATTGAATTGAATATGATGCAAAATTGTTATTTAGTTGCTAGCTTGCTATTTCTTCATTATATTCAATCATTACATGTAACATAAATTAGCATGCACAGTCGATCATTATATCGAACGTTGCGTGGAGCAGAATTATAAAATGTTGTAGCCTACCCAAAAAATGTTTGGGGAGTCTATTATATGAGTGAGACCATTACATGGGCTCATTTAGACAATTGTAATAAATAATGGAAGCCCAGTTGATTGGTTTGAAAATATCAAAGAATATGGCATTTGAGTTACATTATTTACAAAAGTTTTGTCCAGGGACCTGTTTTTGTCTGATTTTCTGCCATGTTTTGAAATAAAGAATCCCCAAAACTACAGTCGAAACATGGTCATCACTTACGATCGGTAACTCCTTCTCCAAATCCATCGCCAAAGCCTCTTAGACCACGTTCAATTACGGGCCACGACATCATTGTCGTCAAAGAGGCTGTTGCTTCGGAAGATACGCCTGAGAATGACCCTGAATTGTGCCTCCTACAGGTAAGTGTTTCCAGCGTTAAATGTTTTTATAACACTTTACGTTGCCAGCATTTGTTTCTTAACGTTTAAATTTGTATGTTTAGACGATCCCTACGTTTCTTCCCATAATGCGTGGCGCTCTGAGTGCCCCGATGTTAAAAGATCCGGACATTTTGGATAAGTTAGACTACAAATGCATTCACGGCTTATGCTTACGATACGAAGAGCATCTAAAATTGTCGGCCGAAACCGTGTCGGTGGAACAGAATAATCTGGCCGCACGAATACGAGAAGTAAGTGAGAACAGCTTGCTAAAAATTGTTTGCAAATTGGATGTTTCTTTAGACGTAGGAATTTCATTTATTTCAGATAGATTTTGCCATTGCTACTTTAGTGAACATGATGACAGAACGGCAGAAAAAATACGTCAAATATGCCGAAAAATTAAATAAAGTCCAAGAGATATCATCGACGCTTCAAAAGAGTCAAGCTTCCTTAAATGTTGCCATAGAGAAGATGGAATCTTTGTATGCTCTTTTACCACCTGATGACCGTCTTGAACCATTCGTGTGGACTACGGGCTAACACTTAAATGGTAAAATCTACTTCAATTCATAAATTAAATTTTTAAATTACGGTTTTTTTCCATTCTTTGGAATTGTACACAATTCTTTTGAAATAACGAAAAGTCTTATATTAAGGCTGTGATATAATTTCTTTGGCATACCAACTTCTAGTCATTGTAAATGAAAATGGTATTAGCCGAAGTTTTTGTACATTAATTGTTTTATTCATCACAAATCTGTCTAAAATAATAAAAGAAACTTTAAATATGATATAGCGACAATTTATTTAATTATGAGAAATATTGCTATTGGAAAGCCAGTGCAGCTTCTTTTTCTTTGCATTAATTTTGGTTTAACCTTGAATTGCTGTTGTGCACAAATTTTGACGATAATCCAAATTAAATCCTCTGAAGGCCCCTGGTTGTGAAGGTAGACCATTCAGAGTCATGAATATCATTCGAAAGGTCCCTGCGATGTTGCCTGCAAACAGATCATGTCATTAGCTTTAAATATCTTAATTTCATAATATATAGCAGGATGTTCTAACTCGTGGTCCCCCGAAGAGATGCATCCGGGTCACCACCATTTACAAAAAACGCCTTTTTGCCCAACTTGCAGAAAATGCAATGGCAAAATTGCAAAAGTATCGCAATTCTTTACAAATAAGGATTTAATAATGAAAATAGTTTTACCTTGCAGAGAAATTGACCAGCGAAATCAACTACATGTAATTGACAAATTTTGTAAATTTTCTAAGGGTATTATTAAAAAAAAAAATAATAAACTTTAAACAATCCAAAAATACACGTTAAAAATTCTAATTCACTTGCACAGAGCACTGTTGGAATTTTTTCACATGTAATTTTGGATTGTTCTTAAGTTTACTTATTTTTTAAAAAAAATAGCCTTTGAAAATTTACAAAATCCGTCAATTAGTAGCCATCGGCGTTTAATCTCTCTGCAAGGTAAAACTGTTTTTATTATCAAATTCTTTTGTAAAGAATAGCGATCCTTTTTGCAATTTTGCCATTGCATTTTCTGTAAGTTGGGTGGTAGCGATCCGCCTAAAGCCGGGTCACCACCACTTACAAAAAATGCCTTTTTGCCCAACTTACAGAAAATGCAATGGCGACATTTAAAAAGTATCACGATTATTTACAAATAAGTATTTGATAATAAAAACAGTTTTATTTGCAGAAAAATTTACCAGCGATATCAACTATTAGATCAATTTTGTAAATTTTCTATGTGTATTTAAAAAAAAACATAAAAACAATCCAAAATTACACGTGAAAAAATTCCAACATTGCTTGTGCATGTCAATAAAGCCTTATTCGCATGTTCACCTAAAATGCTGCACGCGACCTTTTTGAAGCGCGAGAATGACCTTTAATTTTTATTTAAAAAATTGTAAAAAAAACATTGTAAACTACTTTGTATAAAAGTTTCGGTTTATTTGGAGTTACACAAGACTACGTGAATGTCTACGTAAGAATTCTCCATTGGAAAGGGTATGGTTGAAAGCCCCCTTAACTGTTAGGTGACTCTTAACTTTACTCTCCTAGGTAAGTGTCTTTATCTTAGGAGAGCTGTGGTCGCATGTCTACTTATGTGACTATCTCACAACTTCTTCATAATTAGGTGACACTTAGGTGTACGTGCGAAAAAGGCTTAAGTTTTTTATTGACATGCACAAGCAATGTTAGAATTTTTTCACGTGTAATTTTGGATTTTTTGTAAGTTTTTTTTTTTCAAATGAACTTATAAATTTACAAAATTAATCTAGTAGTTGATATCGCTGGTCAATTTCTTTGCAAGATAAAACTGTTTTCATTATTAAATCTTTATTTGTAGAGAATTGCAATACTTTGGCAAATTCGCCATTGCAGTTGGGCAGTAGCGATATGTCTTAAATTGTTATTTCGATTTATCATAAGTATTCGACAAGGTGTATTTGGTTTGGTACGTATACCCAACTTTGTTTGGTATTAAACTAAACTCGCCTTTAGCGAATACTTAATAACGACTTAGAGGTGGAGAAAATAAATTCAATTAAGTTGCATTTTTGGGTATGGGTGCCACCAAAGTTTTATTTGACTCTGAAACCAAAAAGCCAAAAAGAGGGTAATTACATATTTCATGTAATTTTCTTTGCTTTAAGGGCATTGTACTTAGTATGTACACCAGCCTAGACCAGGGGTCAGCAACCTTTTGAGACGGAAGAGCCAAAAGTTACAATTTACAAAATTTCTCAGTTTTTAAAGAGCCACTAAAATTGTTGTTTCAATATTATGGTGACATTTAAAGATCATCGAAAGAGCCGCAGGTTGCCGACCCCTGGCCTAGACGTATTCTGTCAGTTTATGGGATTTGTTATGTATTTTCTTACTTTTGATTCTTGATTCTGTAAATTCAAAACTTAAAATCTGATGAGAAATTTAAGATCAACGAATTACCATTTTATAAGCGATATGACATTATCTTGGGCAGCGGTTCTCAAACTGGGTGCCGTGAGCTTATGCCAGGGGTGCCGCAAAAATATTTAAGTTTTACTAAGGTTTAGAAATTTAGCAGTAGAATCCGTTTTTATAACATGGCAACACCAGGAAATAATGAAAAAGTCATCCAAACAGTTTTATTCATCTCATTAAAGACGCGACAAGGGTGCAGCTGCGAAAAAGTTTGAGAACCCTAGAACCTTGTTTTGATAAAATATCGTTTACTTACTATTAATGTTGGTAACCGCAGTTGCTTCACTACCACCACAATACCTCATAGGTGGAATATATAAGGAATCTAGCATGTTGTTGCAGGCGGTGTCTTCCGCTACCGCAGCAGGGCTACCTGACAAGCTGAAAGCTCCAGGTGCTGCGGTGTACTGTATCGAGCAGTAGCCAGTTTCACGGCGTATGCATATAGCGTAATTCAAATTTTGTATGAAATTTGATTGCCCGGCAACCACGTTCGAGTTGAAGTTAAAAGACATCACGTTGCCGGAAGGACCCATGTAGTATTGCAAACAGCCGTTCGGAGCTGGTCAGCAACGGAAATACGGATTTTATTCTGTCTCAAAATTCGGTTAAACATTGAAATCAACACTTACCCAAAGATGGGTTTGTTCTTTCAATTTGACTGACACGGATCTTCCATCTGCGGTTTCCAACTCCTGACGTCGTGGTGGAAAGCATTATTGGACCTCTCACCGTTCCGACATCAACATATACTGTAATATCAATGGATTTATGACTATGAGGTTGTACATTTGTCAAGGTTGTCTTTTGAAAAAGCAGAAACTAACTATGCTGTCCATTGTTCATGCCACAAATCGATGGCACGATGGAGTTCGAGTCCTGTCCAAACACCTGAAACACGTCTCGTTCGCAAGCTCTATTAGTTACTCCGTTGATGTCGAACTCTTCAAAGTCCAATCTCAGCTGGACAACGTTGCTGTTGAGCTTTTCAATAAGCACGATGCAACTTTCTTCGGTGGCATTACTTGACGGATAGCCAGGGTTTGTGAAATAGGAATTATTTTGAAGCAGAGTAGCTCCGCAAGTCTGCAAAACTGCAAACGGTAATCTTGTATGATGGTTTTTGGTGATGTTTGAAAGCCCATTTTTACTTACAAACACAACAAACGCCGTAACCGGCAGCACATCTTATATTGGTGTTGTTGCCGCCAAACACTCGGCAGGACGATGCAGACAGGCAAGTTCCAGTGGTGGCATTTGTCCCTGGGCACGCAGTGTTTGGAAAAACGACCCACGACAGAAGTGGAAATACTTCCAAAAAATAGATTAGTATGGACAATTTCCATTAGCTAAAGGGTTTGATTACGGATAGTTTAAATTAAAACTGAGATATGAATTTTTGATTCTTTTGAATCATTATTTAAATTTACAGGATATCCAGTCGCCTGGAAATGCAGGAAAATAGAGAAATGTACTTGCCCCTTGATAAAGCTCTACGGGTTGCATCGGGAAATTTACAATAATAGAAAAAATTGATATCAAATTGGTATTTTTTCAAGTTATCGACTTTATTAGTAGAAGTAGTGTTTTTTTTTTTTTTTCTTGTATTACAACGTATAAACAGTCGCCAAAAGTTTCTTTTTTTATAATTGGTACGGTTTGATTTTATGAAGTTGTAATCATTAAGGTATATGATGATAAGAGGGGTCCTTGAAAATTTATAGACCTTGAGATATACTTGAATTTTTCCAGAAAATCGTATAATTTAAATTTTGTTAAATCTAAAATCGTCTTGGCATCTCTGTAATGACGCTCAAGAAATGTTTTTTTCTGAACAAAACATGGAATGTTGCAGAAAAAGAGGTTTACGTTTGTCTTGGGCATTGTGAAAATAGTGCCCTTAATACTTACACCTACTCGTTCTTTGAGATTGACAGGAACATTGGTAAACAAGGGCCAATATAATAAGGAAAAAGTGGATGATTGCTGCTGCCATCAATTTCTTTTTGTTGACTTTATGAAATGTCATTTTCTGAAATATGTGTGGTATAAATCATTCGGTGGTACTGTAACGTGAAAATATAAGTGACATTTTTATTTCCTTTTCTATTGTGAGTTTTTGCTTACAATGTATTAAAGGTTAATTCATAAGGTAGTTGGGCAAAATTTCAACTTGAAGAAGGCAAAGGATTGGAAAGTATTATGGTCCTTTATCAAGTACAATTGGATATTTTTAATGACAAATTTTCTATGAAAAAAAATAAGTCTCGTGCTAAAAGAATGTAAACTTATCGAAGATTTTAATCCAAGTCTGAATATTTTCAAATTTTCCGACAATTTCGAAATTAAATAATTCATCTAAATTCAGAAGTAACTACATATTTTGAATATCCCAGTTTGTAGACGTTAATATTTAAATCGTGATTTATTATGTATTTTCGAAAAATCATGTCGAGATAAAAGTTTCTGCTTTTCATTCACAGAAGTGTAATAAAAATCCTACTTTTTAAAGCTTTCGAATTATTAGTTGAAATCATATATAAATTTCAATATGAAAATCATCCTCTATATATAAATTTCATATGTCGTAAAGTTCCAATGAAGGTTGTAGCACAATTTCACAGAAATTAATTGAAAACTAACAATTTCTTACCTTTTATATCAAAAAAATTTTCCCCCGTTTCACTAGTGTTGCTTTCTCTTGGTGATGTAACAGTTTGACTGAAGCAACTTTTCAGATAACACATTCTATGAAAAAAAAAAGAAAACCGTTAAACGTTTTCATACAATTTCCACATTTGCCTTAACTTTCACGCATCCTTAATGTAGATATTTTGTCATATAACCCCAAATGTCGCCTACAAAATAAAGGCAGCATGAAATTATGCTTTTGAAACGACCAGAGACCTTAACCGTGAAATTTAAACAATACATTTGTTTGTAGCCTATTCATAAGGTACAATTCATAAAGCGTAAACTTTTGCTCATTCATACTTTGTTTTGTTCCTCAATGCGCACACACTTATCTTAGATTACTGTTATACATTTATTTCATTAAATAATCATACAGAGCGTACAAAGTTTCATTTTAAAC
This sequence comes from Xestoiulus laeticollis, assembly GCA_034698905.1. NCBI lineage: Eukaryota > Metazoa > Arthropoda > Diplopoda > Julida > Julidae > Xestoiulus > Xestoiulus laeticollis. The sequence continues at coordinate 23,395 of JAQGCC010000846.1, forward strand.
CGTATAATGTAGAAATTTATGTATATAGAAGGCAAAATATCTTCTCCAAAAATGTACTTTTTTGTCTCTAGCCACTGTTTGAACAAGGTATTTGTTGAAATTGGATATTGAATCCTCTGTCGAAAGATGTGGAAGGGAGGATCCCATCAGTGAAAAAGGCCAGCTGGATTGGACCTGCCAGAGATTCTAAATTGAGAAAAATGCATGATTAGCTCAACATGGTACCTAATAAATTTCGGGACCCATTTTTCACAAATACAGTACTTCTACTAATAAACTAGATAACGTTTGAAATATTTTCATATGCGATGTTTCGCAGAAATTACCGAAATTACCGATATGAACCGGCACTTCCAGCATCAACCGGTATTTGACAAGAATATATTCAAGGATATAATTCTTAACTTTTTCAAGTTGCTATAAATTCAAGTACATTTCAGTCCTTTCAGAAAAACGAGGGTATTTGGAGGTATAGCCTACATGTACATACTCACCGAGCAGCGGATTAGACGTTGTCGAGCCAGCAGTGCCAGAAAGTGCAACTCCGCAGAAACGAGAGCCACTTCCAGCTCCTGCAGGAGGTGCATTCCCTGCTGCAGGAATAAACAGGAAGTCGGTGCAAGTACCATCCAGTCCACTCTGGCCGTCCGGGGAGCCCAAGTCGAAGCTGTTTGCTTCAGGAGCCACAGTGTAACGAGTCATGCAACTTCCGGCTTCACGTCGGATACAGAGAGCGTAGTTCATATTGTTCACATAGTTCGATTGACCATTGTCAGGTACTGGAGAGTCGAAGTTGAAGGACTTCAAAGTTCCTGTGGGACCCACGAAGTATTGGAGGCACTCACTAGGGGCTGTAATAGAACCAGAAACATTTATCAGTCATGTTCAGGCATGTCTAGTCTTACTTGGACACGCTAATGCAGTCAACTCCAGACATGTCTATAGTATTGCTCAAACATGTCTTGCAGTATTCAGACATCGCTAGTTTTGTTCAGACATGTCTAGTATTGTTCAGACATGTTTGGTATTGCTCAAGCATCTCTAGTTTTTGCTCAGACATGTCCAATTGCTAAAAACATATCCTGTCGCCTTCAGACAGGTATATTTTTGCTCAGACATGTCCAGATGCGATCAGGCATGTCTAGTATTGCTCAAAAATGTTTTGCATTATTCAGACATCTCTAGCATTGTTCAGGCATGTCTAGAATTGTTCAGACATGTTTGGTACTGCTCAAGCATGTCTAGTATTGCTCAGACATGTCTTGCATTATTCAGATATCTCTAGTATTGTTCAGACATGTTTGATATTGCTCAAGCATAGGATTGCTCAGACATGTCTTGCATTATTCAGACATCTCTAGTATTGTTCAGACATGTTTGGTATTGCTCAGACATGTCCGAAAGCCCTCAGTCGTGTCTAAAATTGCTAAAACCTCCTGTCGCATTCAGACATGTAGATTTTTGCTCCGACATGCCCAAATGCAATCAGACATGTCAAGTCGCATCCACAACTACTGTCAAATAGACTTTTTGACTTTTATTTACTGAACTTTTATCCAAACATACCTAAAAGAGCATTTCCTCTTTCTAACTGGGTAACTTTGATCCTCCATTGTCTGTTGCCAACGCCTGATGTTGTTACACCCAACATGATAGGACCTTGCACGTTGGCAACATTGACATAAACTGAAATTTATAATGTTAGATCATTCAAAGTACCATATTAGCCATATTTTTTCGATATACAGTGTACATGTAGGGCCAAATTAGGCCACAAATCGAGACTTAGCCATAATTTCAAAAGGCCGTATATATACATGTATAATATATGTAATAGGTGTATATCATAAGTGTGCTGAGGGCATACACTGTAGCCTATACTACTAAAATATACCCACGATGTTGTCCGTTATTTAAGCCGCAAATAGGTGGTATTGGACTGTCAGCATCTTGACCAGTGACAGCAAATACATCAGTGCTACAGGCACCATTAAGAACGCCATTGACCATAAATGTTTCAAAATCTAGCCTGATCTGAACCACATTATCGTTGGTTTTGTTCACTTTCAAAATACAAGATCTGGCCACTGTGGTGACATCAGGAAAATCTGGGTTGACGAAATAGGTGACGTTGTTCCTCACGGTTGCCCCACAAGTCAACTCGTCTGTTTAAATATAGAAATTGTTAAAACAGCCATTAAAAAACGATCCTTTGGCAGGTTGTTGGTATCTGGAAGGTTAGTGTACCGAACATTTCAAATTCTAGCACGACTTATATATAGGAACTTTGTTGAAATGAGATCTGACAACCAGGGTTCTGAAGAACGGTTTTATGCCTTCTGCAACGTTTTAATTAAAAATGTATTTTCTTTGTACATGTATATCATTGAATATATCATTGCTGTAGAAATGTAGGATTTGGTACTCGGGATTTCTAAAAGGGAGTAAAACTTATGGTCCCAATGAACTCCTCAGTACTGTTAATAAATTTAATTCATTTTGAAAAAAATGTAATGTAAAATAAGTCATAAAGTGTATTTATAAGAATGCATCTATAGTTTGATGTGTACTTACAAACGCAACACACGCCATATCCGGCAGCACATGTTCCAGAAGAGGTTCCTCCTTGGGCGGAAGTGCACTCCCGTTCCGAAACACATGTTCCTTCTGAATTGCTGGCTGCCCTACATACTGAATTTGGGAACACCACCAAATTCCATACTTTTAGCACTGCAAATAATCACAGGAAACATTATCAGCAATAAATATATGTTATAATTGTTTTTTCATGTCAGGAAATTTATTTTAGTTTTACATTGTTCTCATGATCAACTTTTATCGAGTTCACATTTAAAATTTTATAAATGTCTTTGTTCGATTAGATTAATTGTCTTTAGAAGTTAATATAATACATGTAAAAATTTAATTGATGAGGTTTTTTTTTATTCTAGTTGATTATACATTAGTTACGAAATCAATAAAAAACAATCAGTCCTACCATAATTTATAATATATGGATGGGCAATTAAATTAACAAGAGCATACTGCAACCGTAATGTACTTACGTTTTCCACTACGATTATTTTCCCGTTGACTGATCAGTAGGTAAGAATTATTTGTCCAATTAAACGGATTTTGACGTTGAATATTCCCAGATAAAAACAATTCTGGATTCGGGAGAATTACTGAACCGTTTAACGATAGACACATTATCAGATAGCAAATTAACAGGCTTAACTCGATATTCTGTAAACAAAACTATATTGGATTAAAAATCCAATACAGTTACTTATCGTTTAATACAACTTGGTTTAATCTTATGATAAAGTTTATAAACACTTGTTCAAACGTACCATTTTAACACTGAATAATCTTCAGTCAATTGTATGATCTTCTAGCCTTATACCAAAAATAAACTTTAAAATATCAGCTTTATTAATACTTTTTTTTTAAAAAAAAACTACATGAGGGGGAGGAGATTCTACACTCTGAAAATTGTATTGTTTGTAAATCGTTTTGGTTCATGACGTCTTTATTGTACGCTATGACTACAAATAAACATAGATTTTTTGAAGCATGCAAAGGTCACGTGTATTTTGTCTAAAAATTTTAAGGTACTGTATGCAAGTTCACAAAAATATACTCAAATTTGTCAGGGTTCTTACTGAAAGGACATTTTCAACTTCCCTGACGTTTCGATTTTTTAAAACAATTTTCCCTAACCATTTTGAAGACGAAAAATTGAAAAAAATATCACAATACATCTATAACAACTTCTTGTCTTATTTTGTTCAAAAAATTTGTAAAACACAATTTACAATTTTCTGCAATAGACTACTTTGAATTAATCTTGGTTAGCAAACTACTATAGAAGGTTTTTTCCAGCAACATGTCCATATTCATTAAATTTCAAAACTATCTATCCTGATCTATATATCCGATTTATCAACTATGACATTTCTAAGTTTTCCTAGGAAACCCTGTAGCACTTCTTACAAGGATGTTATAATTCATCGCGTTTAAGTAATTTTAATTTAATTAATAAGTAATACCAATTAGGAAATTTAATTAATCAACTTTTCTTCTGGCTTTTGGCACAGCTTAGTAAGCTAGACAACAAATGGCTCTTGATTGATTTGTAATTGCATTTCCTGGTTTTTCAAGTCATCCAAGTGCTTACCTTTTTATTTTTACATTAATTTGTACATTTAATAGATCAAACGGATTTAGCCGAAAAAGGCTTTTTTGGTTTGAAAAATGGTGACGTGTTATTTAGTCTCTCTGGAGTTGGGAATGGTAATTCAGGGCTAATAATAGCGTGGGAATGAATGAAATTTTGTTTCAAAAAGCATAGCCTAGCTGCTCAGTGTTGGTTTTTTCCCTTCAACTTTCTCCTAGCATATTTAGTAGACTAGTCCTTACTTTAGTACCTATTCTGGTCGAAGGGAGGCGCTGTCAATCTATAGTTCAAATAGAACTAGGAATCTAGGACACTTAATGCTTCAGGATGAAGCACAAAATGGTGGCGAAAAATCGATTATAAATTATTTTAGAAATAGCTTCTGCTTGACCTATACAACAATTTCGTTTTAGTGCTCATTTAACTATTTAAGATTTTACATGCTATTAGGTTGTAACATAAGTATGATTCCTTTAACCTTACATTTAATACTTATAATTTAGTAAATATAATTGGTAGAGCTTGTTCATGTGTACTTTAGTTTACAGCACAATAAGTTTTTGTACGTGTGCTAAGAATGCAATTTTAAAAATTAGTTAAGCTGATTTCATTGTAATAAGGCACTTTCTAGTCAGCAAAAATGGCCGTTATGACGTCATTTTTGATCATACATGTATAAACTTCATTGTGCATGCATGTACATGTACTTGTGAAAATGATGTCAAGCTACTCATGCTAAATAACATATTTCTGACCAAAAAAAGTTACGTATTTATACCAGAGCAAAATTACGTTTTTGGACGTACTTTTTGACATGAAAACGTGATTACGACTAGTGAAAAGTCCGCATTTTGGACACTGTACACTGTAAAAATAATAATTATATGACTGTAATAGTGACGTCATTATGACTAGTTAAAATAAAGACAAAATGGCCTTCTTTGTACAAAAAATAAACGTCCTTTCTATTAGAAAATGATGCAATTTTAGAACAAGTTTTGAAAATAATTAAAAAAAGGTTATAATTTATTTTCAAATCTAATTTCACGTGTTTTTTGAAAAAAATTCATAAATCATTCATCATTATGTCATATTGCACTAAAAATGTCTGAAAATAAGTTTATGTATATCGATTAATTGTATTTATGTATAAATAACGCACGAGGGGAAGGGGGGGGTGGGGTAGGCAGGAACTTTGACCTCAATCCCTAGATAAGCAGGGTCTGAGGTAAAAGTTCCTGGCGAGTGTAAATTCCTACTTAGGTTTGGATTTTCATATATATGTATATATATACCGACTCCCGTGCGATATAAGAATCAGTATATATGCCCGGAGAATTTTTTCCCCTTGGTTCGTTTCAGTTTGGTTGACTCTTGGGTATGTTTCAGGACTTTTGGTCGACCCCGGGTATGCCTCAGGAGTTTTTGATTGACCCCGGGTTTTTCTCACAAATAAAAATCCCAGAAAACAATAGAAAAAAAATCTCCGGGTATATACATGTATGTATATATATCGCACGTGGAGAGGTTGATATCTGAAAATAAATTCCTACTGAGGTTTGTATTTTCAGATATATACCTACTCACGTTCTAATTAAATGGGATATTTATACTCGGAGAATTTTTTCCCCTTGGTTCGTTTCATTTTGGTTGACCCTTGGGTATGTCTCAGGATCTTTGGTCGACCCCGGGTATGTCTCAGGAATTTTGGTTGACCCAAGGTTTTTCTCACAAATAAAAACCCCAGAAAACA
>JAQGCC010000847.1:0-29309 GCA_034698905.1 Xestoiulus laeticollis
ATTTTAAACAGCTTCTACTGTATTTTTATTTTCATATGAAGCCATGCAAATTTCATTGCTTTCAAAAAGGGCAAATCCCTATTTTGCAGCTGTATACACTGTAGCATGTTTACAGATGAACCTGTCTAAAGGAATATTTTTCTCTGGCCCCGAGAGTATTATTTTAAACAGGTTCTACTGTATTTTTATTTACATATAAAGCCATGCAAATTTCATTAAAAAATTGTTTGGTGGTAGCGTACTATGAACTAACGCATTTTGGTCCTTACAGGAAACTTTAAAATCCGAAAAAGGGGACATCAACGAGCAACGTGAATCCCTCTACAGGCAACTGGAAACCCTTCAACGTCAAGGCATTTCCATGAACCCCAATTTGACGGTTCTTCTGACAGGGTCCCATCGAAGTCCAGAGGGCAGCAGCAGCAGCAGCAGTGGCGAAAAGATGTCCCTATCTCCACCAGCTGACTCTTCAGGTCTCATATCCCCAAGCGCCCATCGAAGGTCCATGTCCTGCGACCTGCAGTTGCCCAACAAGGACCTACCCACGGGTCGCGTCGGGGGTGCCCCAAGTGGCTCCAGCAGCGCCACCTCGTCTCCGACTCAGACTCTGGAGGGCTCTAAGACCAAGGCAGAGCTAAACAAACGGCCCAGTGCCTCCAGTCTCACAAGTCTGCTGAAGAAGGATTCCCCGCAGACGTTGCCCCTGAACTTGTACAGTGCCACGAACCAGCAAAAGGTCCCTAACCAAGGGATGCCAGTGAAGCAGCAGTTGCCCCTGAAGTTGGCCAACCTGAGTGGGTTGAGCAACTCTGGAAGCACTGGTTCCCTGGTGGCGGGAGCTGGAGGAGGACCTGCTGTTGGCAAGTATCATTCTTTCAGCGGCAGCATTTCCGCCAACACTTCCGGTCTTGCTCAAGTGGTGAACACTTCGCCCCACTTGCGAGGCAATGGCAATGGCAATGGTGGCAATCCTTCGAGGTCATTTCCGCATCCGGTCAATCCCAGCGCTGGACAAACCCACTCCTACCTACACGGACACGTGACTCAGTGGAATAGCCCCCAGGGGGACCAAGCCCCTCCTGGAGCAGTGAACAGCAAACCCCCACCCTCGGATAGGTTTAGGCGCCCTAGGGACAGAGACCCAGACACCAATCAAGAAATTATTTATTTCTGATTCGTCATAATTCTAGTTTTTGGTTGTCCGTCGGGTAGCGTACGTGTATATATTACCCCCTCCCACCCCCAATTTCTCGTTGTAGATTTAACCCCACGACCTCTTGTCTGTTTTTTAGTGTTCGCAGTTCAGCAGTTTTTTTTTTTTTTGGTTGCAACGGCGCTCCCACCAAGAATGGTATGGAAATAAGGGACTATCCCTTGGACCAGCAAAATTACATACATGTATAAGGAATTTCGGGTGACTACTGATCAGAACCACTTTTCCAGTAATAAATGACATGCTGACCCCCCGCCCTGCCCTACCCTTTCGTTTTTGAAACTGTAATATTAAAAATTTCTGGAAGCGCCATTGCTGCAGATGGGAAAATCCCATATTGTGACGTCAGCGTACAGTAGTAAAAATGGGCATATGAGTGTTAAACCAATTGTTAAATAATTTTAACCATTGATTATGTGGAGGAGAAAAAAAAATCATGTTTAATTATGAAAGAAAAGTAATATCCAGATGGCGCTCCGGATTATGCGAAAAGCAAATCGTGTTATAGAAAGACGAGAGCAAAATCAGATATTTTAACTCAATAAAAATATATAAAAATATAATATATTACTGTGTCTTTCATTGCAAATTGAAGTGATATTTTACCATTGCACGATGACGTCATGGGTTTTGTCCAAATTACTAGGGATGAGAACGTAATGCGGAAAAATACAGGGTGTACGTTCTAGCATTTAATTCCATAGGAAAACAAATTACAATTATTTAAGGTCCTAATGTCAATACTGGCAATTGATATATTTTTATTTTTAAAATTAATTTTATCTGTAAAATTTTATCCTTTCAAAAAATGTGCATGTTCGTCATTCATCCTGTTTATTAAAAAAGACTGATATCAAACACTAAACAAGTGAAGTTCAATATTTAAGATTCTCTATTATTTTTAATTTTGATATTCTTACTATAAATTTTACATTTAAAATCACTTCTGAAATAAAACTATTCGTACAATTGCCAACAAATATGATATTGACATTATGACAGCCTTCACTGCTTTTTATCAAAATTTCTTTCTTCGTAATTAATGTTGATTGTAATTATAGATGTGATGTTACCTTTAATATATTATTGAATGGACATATAAATCACGTACAAAATTTTAAAGGAAGATTTATCTATACAATCCTATGGATCTAAGCAATGTTTTTAATCGAATTTAACAGTTGTACGCGCCGGTCTTTGTTAAATTTATTTGAAAATTAAATCAGTTTTGAACGTAAAATTGTTCTTTAAAATCCTAAAACCCGGTATTCACTGCACAAATGTTTGCAACAAAAACAAGAAGCATGAAAAATGTTGCAAACGATGTTTTTATTGCAAACATTTCGCAATCTAGAGTAACAGGGGAAAATGTTTCCAGAAAACGGCGCTTCTATCAAGATCCTTTTGGCCTTTTAGCAGACTAATAATGTGGTCAACTAGCAGACGCTTGTAAAAAGACCTTGGTAGGAGCGCCATGGTCGAAAATCAATTAATACTACTTTGTTTCAGAAAATGTTTTTTCTGTGAAGTCTATGTATTTCTGGAAATGTTTTGAATGTTTTTACGAGTCATCAGTTGGAAACTTTTGTTTCGTGTTTCTTGTTTTTGTTGCAAACATTTGTGCGATGGATACCCGGCTTTAATAACACTAACGAATGATGAAACGTGAAAAACATCGAATACTTGATGGGAATGCATGACACGTACTCTAGTGTGTTTTTTTTTAAAGAAAAAAAGTTGTTGATTGATGTAATAAGTCGTGATCTAAAACTCACCACAAAAGTTATCATCTCTTGTTCGCTGTTCTATTTCATTATGTGGTGTTATAGTGATGCACCGAATGGAAAAAAGTGCTGCTTATGATTATGTTACTAGAAGAAACAACTTATAGGCTTTGATTAATGTTAACCTCTTGGATTAAACCATGATCAAGATGCATAATGACAATCCCCTAAAAATCTTCGTGCGTAATCCCAATCCCATTTTAAGATAGGCCTTTATAGAGATCTGCTTCAACGTAAGTTTCTTACAGCACAAGTCCGCATTAAAAATCAATTTATTTAATTAGCTTATGTTAGATGCCTTAAATATATTGGAAGCAAAAAATACAATAGGTGTAGACTTTTAAAAAAATGCAATGGACTATGCAAAAATCCCAAAACGAAATCAAGGCCATTCCCATATTTCAATCAATTATAATATGGGGAAACAAACTCATTTCGTTAAACGTACAGCTCGTAAATTAATTCAAATTGACGGGGATATTTTTTGACCTTTTTAGTCCTTAACATTAATTTTCATCGTCGTTGAATCGTGTGACCAAAATACTAAGGAAATTTAGGTTAAAATACGAGTTTTCAAACACGATTCTAGATGCATGGCGTTCCATATTACCTGGCGGTGTTCCATAGAATTAAAAAGATGGCGCTTTATTGTTCTAGAATTCAAACAAAAAATTCAATTTGATACCAATTTTTAAAGTTAATATTTTCATCAGAAACGTTGTTAAGTCACCTTACCTTACAAATGGTAAAAGACACCGAAATAAACGTTGCAATCCTGAAATGAGTAAGTATTTCGTCTATATTTTTAGACCTAATTATAGTTTGTATGGGCTGAGTAAAATTAAAGTAAGTTTTTGGTAACTTCATTAAATTAGATAATTTTCAGATATCATCTAATAATTCATTCAATGCATCGTACTAATTTTATTTTATGTTTTTTCATCTATCGGACTTGCACGTGAATTAAACAATTCTTATTCAGTTATTTGGCCTAATTTAATAGCCATAGCTAAACAAAATGGTGGAAAACTATAAAATTTCAATTGCCAAATTGGGACATTTAAAGGTAGACATTTCTTTTAAATTTACTGATTGTGATACTCCAACTAAAAATGTCTTTTTAAAGCTCACATATGCTGGAAAATGACCACTCGAAAAAGTCCCTTACTTTTTTTTTTCAATGTACTGTAATAAATAGAAAAGATGTAATCAGAATTCACTACATTTGCCCTGGTTATTCATTGCATGTCCATTGTGGAAAAAAAATTGCCAAGTTCTCAGGTCCTATTTGGAAATTCCGTTTCTTGTAACGTTATTTTATGTTTATGCCGACATTTTTATTATTATTTTTGAATTCGAGACTGTCTTTTCTTAATTCTCCATGCAGGCATGTTTTTTTGTGTGCATTGTTTATTACTACGGATTAAGTTTTTATGGCCTTGTATTTATGCAAAATATGTACGAGATTGGTCAGCCATCTATTACAGGCTAATCCTATATGTAGACAAGCAGTTATATATAGTCAGAAGCGCAGTTGGTAACCTCAAACATTCCCAAATTCATAAGCAAGAAAGTTATTCACACTGCAGATTTTAATACTGCTGTAAAAAAATAAACTGACAGCACGTAAATGGTCCATTGTATTCCGACAAAATGCTGAATTAGCTAAATATAGGTTTCGTCAAAACTTAATTTTAAAGTGGACATTTTTGTTGACGTTGCAAAACTGCATATAAGTTGACAGTCTGTCAAAACTGTCTCGTTTGCAAATGGGGACGCATTATTTATAAAATGTCTATTGAACGATATTTGTCTGATGATAACACTGCCAGTAAAGGTACATTGGTAACATGGGGAACACGTGTCAACTATTTTGCTGGTTTGCTATCCTGGGCTATAATAGACATTTTGAACAACAAATGTATGTAAAAACACGTTTCGCACATTTCCTCCCTCCTTTACTGCACTATACACCATAAAATAAAATGTATTTTCTTACTGTACCCCAAGCCTGCAACCTGTACATATTTTAATTCTCGCCATTTGATTAGCTCAAACCCTCTAATAACATATCTGTGTAATATTTACCCTCTACGAGTATAGAAAATTTAGATTCATGCCTATATCATTTTGTGTTCAATTTGTAATTGTTAGGGCCATCGTTCGCGATATTTTTGCTTCACCCATGCATGTAGCGCCTTTCATAAGTTTCCCATCAATTGTTGAACTGCGTTTTATAAATGTACCCTCCTCGTCGAATAGTTTCACATGAGCTGTGCTTTGAAGACAATATTTCCTTTTTTATGTAGTTGTTGGGTGCAAAATAGTTTCGTTTTTGCATCTTTCACTTTGTTAACTATGCATACAATCTGAAAATATGTACTATTAACTATAGCTAGATGAGAAAGACGGTTTTTTTATATAAAAAAACCTGTAAGTTCGGTTGAACCAAACTGTTGAAAATTAGGAGGTTAAGTGGCCAGCTCTTAAATAGTTTGGTGCAATTGAGCTTTGGAGATGGATGTAGGCTTGTCGTTATTTTTCGTAAACGTTCGTTTAGAATAAAACAACACAACATAAAACTTTTTTCAACAATTTAATGAGACTTACGATAATAACCCAGCATGAGAATTGCTATGGCATGGTGGTCATTTTAATTTTTTGACGTCATATGAGTCTTTAAGCTTTATTAGTTAAGATTTGTCCTCTGTTTACCATATTTAAATTTATATGGTGATGGTATATAGAGAATTTCAAATACTTGTATGTAGGACATGAAATTCTAGTGATTTTAATATACCAAAATGGATGCTTACGTAATTAATACTTGTTAGCTATCATACTAATATAATTTATATAAAAGCATTAATATATTGTAAAATATTAGTTTTTCCATATTTTAAATATAATTTTAACTAATTGATGGAACAATTAAATATAAATAATTTTAATAAAAATTGTATTGATATTGAATGGCGTGTACTTAAATGAATTTGTTGTCCTAATCAAGTCATATATAATTTATAATTTTATTTAAATGACTCAAGTTACGTCACCAAGATAAAAAGATTCCCTCAGATCTAGAATAGTAAGGGAAAAGTGATTTATTTTGTAAAAGTCAGGGAAATTCAACACAAATATTACATTTGTTTTCTCATAGCTAGTTATTAGTTTTCCAAAAAGTCGAGATATGGCACACTCAACCAACACTGCATCTATAGAAATGGGAAATTCCCAATTTAACTCTTTTCAACATCATTTTATATAAATAAAAATCTAGTTTATCACACTTTTTTTTAAACCAAAATTAACTTATTTTGTCAACTCCTACAACTATTTAATGGCATAAACTATTCGCCAACCTAATTAATAATCAGTTTTAATTGAGATTATGACAAGGGAATAAATGTTTAATAGTAGTTTGCGTGATACTAAGATGAAGTCAATAATATTTTCTAAATTTCAATTCAAAGACAATCAGGGAAAATTGCTTTAAAAACTGCAAAAGCCAGGGGAAACGAATAGGAGCCCTTATCCTGTTGTATATATAGTGTCAGATGAGAAGCTCAATTAAAATGACGACCAGACCATAATATACCATGTTGCACGTAAATCGAGTTAAATCATGAACTTTGAACCATCAATCACCATTATTGTTACCTTAAAAGGTCATCAACGAGGCTCAAATCCATCTTTCTTTTTTAATCGTTACATCCACTTAGGGCTTATTTCCCTTCATTAAATTTGTTCCTTAAACAGGATCTTGGTTCTATCACAGGGTCGGGGCGGCCGCCATCTTGTTGGCACAGAGTACATGTACCATATATAATACCAGTTAAACCCTAGGGCCGTCCCCCTTAAGTCCCCCTTAATTCAACACCTATGTTAGAAAAAATGGCGTGCGTGTCATCTTCTCTTTGTTATATATTTGTAAGTTACTCGAAATATTTGGTGGTTTTTATTTTGGGATGTCCAGAGTGTTGCGGAGGAGGAGTTTTACCTATAAGTAGTAACCATTGTGTTTTATTGTAAATATCAGGAGGGACCTACATATATGTTTCAGCCGCAAATCGAATTCTGTGAACTTTTTCGAGTCTTTAATGTTACTGTAAATAGACGTTATAACTTTATTATTCTATTAGAAACATTGTTTGAAATTGGACTAGAGACGAAATCTTTTTGTCTCTTTATTGGGTATCGCGGCGTTAATTTAAACCATCATTTTCCCATAACAAGGCTAGAGGTACATTACACGTGACTTCACATTCGATGTAGCTCTCGTTGTATAGTCATAATATGATTCGTGTTACGTAGTAATTGTTGTGTAGCATTTTTTTGATTATGTGATGTTGATGATGATGATGATGATGGATGAATACGTGTACATTTTTGGACAGGAAACACTGACCACTACCAATACCAACACATATGTACTTAAAAATGATTGTGTCATAAAATGATATACTATTTGAATTTTATGAGCTACGTTTTTATTCAATGCCCTCGTTTTTTGTGTCATGTTTTATTAGGGAAGGATTTCTGTGAAATGTAGACTTGGCTTCTGAGTTGCATTCTATATAGGAGAACAGATTTGGGTATTTCACTCTTGGGTGTCCAACTCTTTATTTTTCGCCTCACCATGCCATCTGAATCTTTGGAAATATCGAATGACTAATGTGATTTTAATTTTGAAGTTACAACTACCAGGTACGATATATGCAATCGCTGAAAATTCAGAAATGTAAATGGTATTTGGGACAAGGACAATGCGTTCTTCCTCTAAAAGTCTAAACCTTGGTGGTTCCTTCTGTGATAGTTTTAGCGCGTACTAAGATAAGAATTTCATATATAAATTGATAGAGAATGAAAAGGCAAATATGCTTCTGTAGCAGTATTTTTGTTTTAATTGGTAGCTACCAGTGTTGAAAAAATTGTAAGTTGGAAACAGGCCACGAATTCTAACTTGTCTTAGATGAAATAAAAATCTGGTAAATTCTTTTATATAAAAGAATATATATACATGTATATACATTATATACTCAAACATGCAGATCTGTTTTAACGTGGGCTAAAATTTAGAAGCATGCAGTCATATGACATAATGGTGCTGCCTTTACATCACGTGTTCAGTGGTCATATCGTAACGGCGCTTCATGGAAATGCCATAACTTTTATTTCTGCTTTGCAAAAATCCGTTTTTATCCTCTCTAAATGTACATGTACGAGTATTATCTTAATGATTTTACCAATAATTGTGCCATTGTCTGTACCAAGAATTTGTCCGATTTTTATTTTTTATAATATAGGGGAGAAATGTGAAGCCTTTTTCTAGTATACATTGATTTAAGCAGGTTCATGAGCATCCTGAAAGTTTAATGTTAATTAAAAATTACTGCAAAATTATTCTTTAAACAATTTGGGGTGTAGAAATCCACAAACATCTTCAGTTGCAGAGGTCGATATTTTATAAAGTAATTACTTCAGTCTCCCCGTCTAAATCTCTAAACTCGTGACTCTTCCCAATTGATGCGTGAATCTATTTTAAATGTTAAAAATTAGCGGCTCGCACCGATGCAACTCATTTAACATGCAAATGTTGGTAATCTTCTCTTCAACCTTTATTTATCACAGTCAGTGGCACCCATATGTCAAACACAAAATGTTTGCGATGCTATAGGTATAAATCCTTGCAAAGCTAACCCCTGGATGCGCTCTCTTTTACCTTAACCGCTTTTGGTTTTAAGGTGTTTTTTTTTCTGGTGTAAACCCCAGAAGCCAACCCTTTGAATCCCGTCGCTTTTCTAACTCTTTTTTTGTGACTTAAAAAGCGAAAGGAGGATGATTCATGAGAAAGTTGTTCAATGTTTGACGACCATTGAATGACTAGCTCAACTGAAGGGAAAAACAAGGTAAGACTGCAATTTCGGCATCATTTTCATTTTGTTGTTGTTGATTTTCTCTTTTTGGTATTTACAATCTACTTAAAAGCAGGGGTGGGCCATCTTTGAGAACCAAATACTACGTTGCATGTATACACCCATTACACTTAACGGTATATTGAAGTTAATATTATAAGTTAACAGAAACTCACAAAGACATTCAAAATTTATTTTTTTCATTTTAATGAACCATTGGCTCTGCAATCGTTATTTATCACTGCTAAATTTCGAGTTATATTAAAGTAGAAAATGGTTTGGTGACTTAACATCAAAATGGTGCTGTCTGCTATAATTAAAATATAATATTATTACCAACTGCAATTCATGTTAACATTATGGATATTGTACGATTAAAACGAGAAAAATGAACCGAAATGGACCTTTATAGGAGAAAAATGTTTCCATATTTTGGATTTGCATATATGAGTCTGTCCACGAATAAGTATAGGCCTACCTAATGACCAAAAACAAATTTTGTCCAATTTACATGTTACATACATGTATACATTCATGTAAATGCTGATTTTTAAGTATGGCAGTTGCAATAACCTTCTTCACACCAACGTTGATGTAAATCAACTGATAAGAATCAAGAAAACTTTTGCGTGTTAATTCACACCGCAGAACTCAGTTAAACTGGTCACATGACCTAGTATACTGTGCCCTGTATACTATGCATGCAGTCATGTGACTGCAGTTTAACTGAATTCTGCGGTTTAACACGCAAAAGTTTTCTTGATCCACATCAGTTGATCTACATCAACGTTGGTCATGTCTTACAAAAGAAGTTACAAATGCCCTTTACGAAATATAACCAACTCTTGCAAAATGAAAACAAGCCAATAAATAATAGGCTTATACACATTTTTTTACTTATGTATTCGGACGTAATAATTCAAAACATTTTTCACTCCGAGTTCTATATCTCGTTCCCTTTGAAATTCAGATTACTTGAATAATGTAAATATATATACAATTTGTATATCATTCTGCCTGTATAAACAAAAAGAAATGTGATGCTTGAATAATGTAGGCTACCATTCTACCTAAAATGGTCGTGAATTCTATTTTGTCTTATTCTTGTACTGACTGGACAGTAGGGTAAACTGAGCTGAATTGAATGCCCGTCATATCGTAATGGCGCTTCATTTACATCACGTGTTCAGTGGTCATAACGTAACGGCGCTTCATTGAAATGCCGCCAGCAGGCAGCCTTCGCTTTTATTTTATATGGTTTTCAAAAATCTGTTCATTTTTTATCCTGTTTAAATTTGATGTGGTCACGCATCTATCTTACTAGGAATTTGTCTATCTTTTAATTACGTTATTTTCATCCGATAGAATTCGTACTCGGGGTTATATAGTTACCTAAACTTCCAAATTTAAATGCAGCGAAATTTCTTCAACCAGGTCATATTAATAATTATTTCCCTTTCTGGAACTTTTCCAACTGTTGCCCAAAAAATATATGATTTATCAGCACTCGATTGCTTTTTCCCTCATGAACGAGAGTATACAATGTATTGCTTTCCAAAATAATTCAAATTAATTTTTTAATTAGATTCTGCTAATCAGAATACATGTACAGTGTATGAATGGTAAGCATGTGACATATGCATATGTCAAGTTGTATATGGCGATCCTATTCATTTCCATGTACTTAACTCGTTAAAATACCATACGCTGCAAAGTCGCCATATCACCACATGCTCACCATGTGAAAATTTCTCTTCATTAGAAGTGTCTTTAAGTGTTACTTTTATGATTCAGTGAAGTTATTAAAGCAATATTTGTAGATATTTGATGGTACACTGTACAATTTTAAAAATGCTCATAGAGATGGCTTTAAAAAAATCCTGGTTTTGTTTTGAGGGCACGAGAGGGCGCCACCATAAAGCTGTCTCCCGTTTGATATTGGCTGAAACAGCAGAGGTTGACATGGAGCAGAGAAGTTTAAAACGAAGGCAAGCGAGGAATGAAAGGTTATTAGGAGTCTTTATGGCCGATTGTCGATTCGGGACCTCGTTTCTCTACGTTCTTACTTTACCTAAACGCGATTGTTGGACTAGTGCAAAGAGAGAAAAGGTTTACCGCTAACGAGAGTCAATAACCCATGTTCCACATGTTGCAGTCTCCGTTAAGTTTTACCGCTTCAAGATCACTCAGCTGACGTAAAAGATTTCGTAAAGTTTTAAAAAAAAATCACATTTCTCTAGGAAATCGAGTTCATCCCACGAAGATAAACTTCCAACATTTTTTTACGTAAATATTTGCTGGAATTTGTTTTTTTCTGGAATACTGATCGCCATTTTGAAATGGACAGAATGTGAGTTTTCGCGGTTTTCTTCAAAAAAATGAGGATTTAAACACGGATTAGCAGAGATTTTTGTGGTTTTTTTTCGAACGAACTTTCACTCGAAATTTTGATTAACCATGAGGTTGCTTCTCGTGTTACCACTTTTCTTCACGTTTACTACTTGTGCTGTGGAAGCCGGTGAAAGCATTTTTCCTAACGAAAAACAAGGTAACGAAACGTCGATTTTTCTACTTTTTATTTCAAGGTTACTGGGCTAAAGCCCCTTTTTTGTGGAGTTTTGGGAAGCTTTTTTTTTTTGGCAAGAGAATCTGTAGGGTTTTTGGGTGGTGAGCTACTGGCTTGATGATACAAGACGTGTTTCTTCCTTGTTAAGGAAAGGGGGTGTGTCTGGTGCATAACAAATGACATTGTTGTTTTTTTGTCATTGGATTGCATTGTATTTATAAGGCAAAAGTGTTGGAAGCTACTTTAGTATAATATGCTTACATCTACATGTTCCTTCTATTAAAAGTAAGAGTTGAATGCAAAAATTGAACTTTTAAAATTGTTTATTAAAGACATAAAATTACAATGTAGCTATATAATGTTATTTTATTTTACTTGCACTGATGTGCAGAATTTTTAGTCATAGTCTGGTCTTTTAAACTCTACGTTAAGATTTTATTAACAAATACATGCATGTAAATAATGTAAAACGGTGTAAAAGATTCTCACAAAATGATGCAAATCTTAAATCACAATGCATTTTTCGCATTTATTTTGGTTATTATCCAAGTTATTAAAAAATGCAGCTTATTTTAAGCTACGTGTATTAAAATTGCGAATAGACGAATCTTTTCATCTTAATTTAAGATGCATGTACATGTACAGAATTTTTATTTGCAATGTAACACATTTGACTACATGTACAACGATTTCAAAGTGTTTTATATACTGTAGGATAGGGAAATTAACGAATTCTAGCTTGTCTGCATTTAGATAAATTTTTGGTTTTGGAGATCCATGTGTCCAAATATTATATCTTCTAAGGTAAGATAGAATTCGTGAACGTGCCTATTGTTTTCACCAGCTGGGAACCTGTACTTTTCTAATCCGTGATAAATGCTGCAGCTCTTGATTTTAAGAGGTCAAAGGTCCCGCATTTCCGGGCATCGCCTATAGCGCATTGTCATTTCGTGCAGGTTTTAACATTGTTTGGCAACCCCCCGTCTGTTTTGGTCTAAGGGCCCCTCCTAGAAAACAATCGTATTTCGATGACCAGGAATGGACATTGGACTCGTGACCTCCATGGCGTTAATTGAATGGCGAAACCCGCCCGCTATTAACATTTCACACTTTATGAAGAAGCCAGACGCATAAACGCCCATGTTTATGGCTTTGTGCGGCCCCTTGGTGTCAACGGTGTGGCCCACTCGCTTCAATGGAAACGAGGAAGCCAAGAAGTAAATATTGACAAGTGCCTTTCTTCGGTTTCCATTCATAAAAATACGAAACAAGTGTGTGAACTTCGCTCCAATTCCCCTCACTTTTACGCACCCGTAGATAGTGGGATTCAGTATATTCTAACTGTTTGGGAGGATGCTACACCCTCTCAACAAAAGTATAATTCTTAAAAAAATAGGACACCTATAAGGAAATGTCATTAAAATCTACTTAGTACTTTCACGTTACTTGTACGCCTATTTTTAAAGTGTTACAATTTGGGAGTTAAACCTTTTAATGCGTTTACGATTTAATAAAAGGAATCATAGCATGCAGGAACTGTAATAAAAAATATTTGCAAACCCGGTTCTTGGATGACAAAAATCACGTTTAATTGATGCTACAGATTAATGGAGGACTTTCCATAAGCGGTGGCGCCATCTACGGAATTTTTTCTATCTAGTAGATTACAAATTTCGCCACCAGTGGAGCTATGTTCATGTGCATGCGCAGTATTCTTATGGAAAGTCCTCCATTGCATCAAGAACACTCGAGTTATAAGAGTTAGAATGCTTCTTTAATATACATGTACATATACATCTTTTAAAATGTTTTACTGTATACACATGTACATGCAGTAACGGCGCTTCGTTTGCTGTACATCACGTGTTCAGTGGTCATATGTTAACGGCGCTTCATTTAAATGTCGCCTGCAAGACGCATGACCATCACTTTTATTTTCGCTCTGCAAAAATCTGTTTTTTTGTTTTTTAAAAACCTTTTATTAAACTTGACATGCACGAAGTTTGGTTGTTTCAACCTTTTTGAGGAATTTTTTTACTAACTTTCACAAGTCCTAGAGAGCTGAAATTTTGTGTGCTGCTTTCTCACATGGAACATTTTCATCTATCAAAATTAAAGTAGTGTTCGTTGAGAAAATTAAGAATAAAAAATTGCAATTTTAAATGTAAAAAAGTGTCTACTGTTCTACAACCAAGCACCGTGTTTATCCTCTTTCAACTTGACGTGGTCACGCATTTTATCCATTTGGCTAGGACTTTCAAATCTACAAAGGCATGGTAATGTTACCGAAGCAACTAGCCCCACCTCAGCCACCTGACGGGTGCAATGGAAAATTATTACATGTACAAAACATTAGATTATTTCGAAGATGCTAAATAAAGTAGGTCAAGGATCATTAATATCAATTTAATACCATATTATTCAATGGAAGCACATGCAGTTGAACACAAGTAGTTTTTTCGTTTCCCCTACTTGGGTTGCCAATTATGCATTAAGCGAATTCAAGGTTATGCAATGCCAAGATTTGCCAAAATAACAGGTAAGTTACTGGCAAGGGAAAAAAAAAATTCTCGTCTCATAAAACGTAGCTATAGGCATTTTAAAAAAGATGTGTGCAATGGTCGTAAATACGCTTAATAGCAGTGATATCATGATGATACGTGATTTTTTTTCTAGTAACTTTCCTCGTAAATTAGAAAATTACGAGTGGCGATTAAGCCTCAGCTGTATAATTCACCTAGCAGTGAATGGTGACACCCTGTATAATCTATGTTTGGCCCTCAGCTCTTCTTGGCGGAAAAATGGCATTGAACGCCACCGGTGGTATATTTAGGATCTTGTCGGATTTAATTGGTAAACCTTGCACATAGGATTTAAGCACGAACCTACAGAACGCCTGTTTTAGGAGAGGAGCAGTTTGGTCACGTTGAAGCCATTAACTCTATTTAATAGGAACCGAAACGAACAGCACCATCTATGATGCATTTCGCGCAACTCTTATTTTAAAGGTGCATAGGTCAACACTGAGGTTGGTTCAGTTCAATAGACTTTTACAGCCGGTATAAAACTCTTACTGTATACCTATACAGTCTAGATACAGTATTTGCCTGGAAATTTGGAAATAAAAAAAGTCATTTATTTTCATACTAGTATATGTACTTTTAATTAAGTCATGAAAATTCCATAGGAACCGGTTGTAATTTAATAGAAAAATCACTGGGTAGACTTAAAATGTATTCTTTTCTTCATTTAAAAATATCATTTATACATGTATAGTTATACTTAATACAGTATAGAACTTGTCTAAAAGCATACTCTATTGGCCAGTGAAAAAAAAATATATACATGTATATATTTTTTTTTGTGTAATATAGTACTTCATATGCATGCAGAAAGTGTCCCAATTCGGAACCCGCACATTTCATGCTTTTAGAGAGGATAATTCTTCTACACATGATGCTTTTAGACAGGATCTACTGCAGCCAGGTATGAAATGATTATTTCAGAAACTGGACACTTAATTACAAGTATACGGCCTACGTACATTCTATGTATACCCAAGTAGGTCTATAGGGTTTTTCCACATTTTTTGACTGATCCAAGTTTTGACTATGAAATTTAATACGAGTAAACGATAAAATTGTTAATTTTATAATTGCATCAGTCGATTTTAATGGTCCTTGTTAACACGCAATTTGCGTGACAAAGTCATGTAATTCATTAATTAAAAACATTTAGTAACGCCACAATAACGTAGTTAAAAGGTAGGAGGTTTATTAGTGCACTGTTTCTGCATGCATACAAATTTAGTGCTCAAAATCTGACACGCATCACGCGTTGTTGGACAAAATATAGCGTCAAGGTTGTCATAGATATATATATTTTTTGTCCCAAGCCAACTAAAAGTTTTTGTGTGTGTGTCGCCCATGGGGAGCCAATTGTACTTTGCCGAATTGTTATAATATGAGGTTAGTTCGTGATTGACATGGGAACCAAAGGGGTTCTTTCCAGAAATTGAAACAATACGGATTGCCTATTTAATGGTCCGTACACCACAGTTGGGTTTAATTTAATCTCAGATTATATGTGAGTAATGACAATGGAAGTTGCTGACTAACCCCATTGAAGAATAAATGTAACAGTTGGACACAATCGGCTTGAGGTTGTTTTTCATAAGAATTTTATTCTTCAACCGTATAGGTTTACGTTGAACAGGAAACTGTAATAGCTCGGCCGTGACTTGTGTTCAATTTTTATATTTTGATATCGGATATACCGGTAAAAGGGGATTGCTAAATTAAGAAACCATGTCTTGCGTTACCGATAAATGTAAAACTTTAATGACCACTTAATAGCTTTGCTGACATGAAATCCTAAGAGATTGCACAGGGTTTCAGAGTATACTGAATTGGTAAGTTTCAATGCAGGAATCTGCCTAAATACTGTAGTTTTTTAAAAGAATTCTAGGCCAAGTCAATTATTTTTGTTGTTGTTATACCAGTGTCCTTGCGGAGTTCTCAACGAGGTCCTACTCGACCATGTTTTCTGCTTTTTTCTTCATCAAAATTACAAAATATGTGGCGCCCACATGTTTCATTTTGACATGTGGCGATAAAACAACACGAAAGGCTATCAAAGGTTTCAAATAACGCATATACTATTTACTATTAAAAGTTTTTCTGTTACTGAAAAAAATTGTAATGTACATGATGTTTTTACTCGAAAATTATCGATGGCCTACTGTATAACCTTACATAAAAATCTGTAAAAATGCATGTTTTGCAATGTAAGGGTCACCCGTTTAAGTTATAACACGCATTTAAACAACTACGATAATTGAGAGTGAAAACTTTGTAACAAAGTTCGAGTCCATCGTTTAAAAAGCTTGTTTGTTTACAATCTGTTTCAGTGGCAGGTCAGAATTGAAATCTTTTTAAAAATTAACTTTTCCTGGAACATGTAAACTGTGTGATTACTCAACTTTATAGATTGATAACGATATGGCACTTACATGTATCTTCCCCATCCATTTCTGGCTTTAAAGGGTTAAGGGTTGAGTTCAAGATTGGATTGTAAGCTGTGGACAAACAAGTCTTGTTTTAATAAATGATCGACATAAATCAGCTTCTGTCACGAGTATACTATCTTGTCTTTCACGAAATAAAATTCGGACATATTCGTGGTATTAAGGCTCGACATGTGCTCAGCTTGCCATCCAGGTGGATAAAATGTGTGCCCACACTAAATTAAATATGAAGAAAACCGTTTTTGTTGTTGTTGCAAATTAGAATGCATCCTGAGTGGTATTTAAATGAAGCGCCGTTAGGACATGACCACTGAACACGTGATGTAAATAGAGCACCGTTTCGATATGACAGAATGGGGGCATTCAGTTTCTAAATTTCAACCATTATTCCGTTCGACAAATTTATATATAAAAATTAGGGAATTCAGTTGAAATTTTTCAGATTAGACGTTATTTTGACTTTTTTGGTAATATTCCATTGAACAGACTCAACCGACCTTATAAAAATTTCAGAGCACCTGTACTAAGAAAAAATGTTTACCAACAAGTGCGAATGATGTGGCGTTTGAGTTCACGGGGTCACCACCTGGCACCTGCAATACAATGTTTTTGATACCCGGGAAGCATTGTTTTCACATTGAAAAGCTTCTGTCAAATGCAATAGTTGGTGGGGGAAATGGGATTATTGAAATGAAAAATCTACCGCTTTTTTGATGTGTTAATGGAAGACTACACTCGTTTTATTAGCTTTTTTTTTCGAAATGGGCATTTTATCTCGATAGGAATTACTTACTGATTGAGTTATCCTGACATGGCGTAATGAATGGAGTACAAACTTAAGTGCCATCTCTCTGTCGGAGGGACAACAAACAATTTCCCCTCACTGGACACTTATGGGGTGCATGGGGTGTCTGTCACCCTGCTTTAGTGCATGATGGTGAGGGCAAAAGCAAGTTTCATGCAAACAATCCTTGTTGCAATTTGTTAGCTGTAACAAATGTTGTTGATGTTGTGGAAATTTAGCACATTTGAACGTTTGATCTAAATTCGTTAAGTGGTTTCGGACCCTCTACAGGTCAACCACTTAAATTTTTGCCAACCAAATGCAGTCATGTTTTAGGAAAAATGTCTGTAGTCTGTCCATGATTTACGTGAATCTGATTGGAATTGTAGGACTGCACAACTTTAGTTTGGATCGCTCCTACTTTTATAACCTATACGATCATAGCAAATCGGGAAAGTCAAGAAATGTACTTAGTTTTGACACTTCGTAAAAGTTGGAAATTAATCTTGTAATTCGTGCCAAATACCGATAATTGATTCTAGAAATCAACAAATATATGAATACATTATGCTTGTACATAGTTTACAGTTTTTAAGGTTCCTTGTATTCATGAAAGTATTATATAATCTTGTAGAAATATATATTTCGTGAACATATTTCTTACTTTTCTGAATGGATTGAGTTTGATTTATAAGTGTTGTAAGTATATATTTAGTTTAAAAGTTTCACACGTTTTTTATATAAACAAAAATATGATATTCTTCAATGTGAGGACAAATAGACTTATAAATTTATCATATAGCTTACACAGCTTTTTGGAAATATAGCCTGGGAATTTTTCGTGGCTGGGACCCTTGAAAATTTCAAGGATGGACCCTTAAATCCTTGACTTATATCCTACAAATTTATTGGATACCCTGATTTTAACTATATTATACGTACCTTGTATAACTATCTCAAAATCCTCTTCCCTATTTTCAAAAGTCTAACATTTTGAAATGATATATTTTATGTACATGTATAATGATGCTACGCAACTAAACAGCTGCGAAGCTAATCATCCGTGTAAATTCAAATAACTCAAGGACTTTATGCTATAATCAATCGATGAAATTACTTTCACTACTGTCAAACATTATCAAGTTTCAGATATCACGTTTTTCATGGACATCTGTGAAATTTAAATTACGATATGATAATTAGTTGCAATTCCACAAGTTTAGTTGGTTTATTTTATTTGTGTACATGTTAGTCTGCAGCAACAAATTTACGAAATTGTTGGAAGCTTTGAAAAACTTCTTGTGTTAAAAGTTCAAGTTAAACGAACTATAAATTTTCATCTGTAAAGTGTCAAGGAAAATTTTTAAGGGTATACAACTAACGCATGTTTATCAATTATGATGTATAAGGAGTGACTTCTTTTTTGTATACTGAAACACAAGGCCATTAGTCCTATACGGATATGAAATGCACACGAAATTTGGCTGAAATTTTTATCCCTTCCAAATGGCTTTCATGTGTAAACGCATTCAAGCACGATGTTTTTAAACATATTTTTTTCCTGTTTTGAAACAACGACAAAAAACATTTGTTGTTGATAAATGTGTTTCTCTTCTAAATAATGCTCAAAATACATCATGATGTATTTACAGTAGGACCCCGGGCTAAACAATTTCAATTCGATAGTTTTTGTCATGAACATTTATCTTCTCCTATAATCCTCTAATGTTGGTCGTGAAATTCTTATCGAAATTCTTGTATCTTTATTCCGTGCTTCAAACATTCATGACATCTTAAAATGTCCGTGTTGGTAAAGAAAATATCCAAGTAGCTTTTAAAACAGACAGCAGATATTCAATCAAAAATTATAATTCGAAATATGATGGATGACATGTTAGGTTAGATATAGCAGCACCGACAGCTGAAAAATCCACCCCCATTCACATTTTCTGTCATATTTGAAATTGAACTGGGATGTGGACTTAGTTATCTCAAAATATACATTATGGTTATATTGGTTTGGCCTCAATCGGTATCTAATTTGAAATTTAATTTATGTCCTCGATAACCTTTTAAAATAGGTTTTTCATATAATGTCATCAAACTTCTCTTCTTACCAAAGTCCAGCATAATATTGCATTCGATCCGTGTTGATCAATTTTTCATCTAGTTTTAACCTAGTTAATCAACAGGGTTCCTTTCTACAGACATGGAAAACCTTGAATTTTTAGGGAAATAGGATTGAGCTGTAATATACATGTAGGCCTAATCACAGAGTAATTTTTAATAAAGTCAAGGAATTCAAGACAAATGTTGTATTTGGTTTCACATTGTCAATTACAGTAACGCCTGTCTAAAATAATCCTGTGTAAAATAATATCCTCTCTAAAATAATAAAATGTGCCGGTCCCGACTTAGGACCCTTGAATAAAACAATAAACTTTCATAAAGTGATATTTAATAAATAATTTGTATTGGTTCCAATGATTTTTAAGTGAATAGCAACAATGGAACTGTAAAAAATATCCAACATGGAAACAAAAATGGCAGGGAGATGCAGGGCAATTAAACTTTGCTTATGATATCCATGCATAAGGATTCAAAAAAGGGGAAATTCCCTATTTTACATCTGTAAACACTGTGTTAACAGATAAACCTGTCTAAAACAATAATTTCACTGGTCCCAAGAGTATTATTTTATACAGGTTCTACTGTATTAGTTAACACAGAGGCTAAGAGATGGCAAATTCTGTCAACCCGCTGACCCAGCATCCACAAAAATGGGAAATTCCCATTTTAACTCATGTTACATCATTGTACATCAAATTTTTCATAGATTTATTGTTACACCTGACTACCTTTGCACTAAATGGTTAAAAAAGCGTCAGGAAACCTTACATACATGTATAGGCCAATTTTCCAGATTATTCAAAGGTAGCCTATATGTAATAAAATCTTCGGCACACCCGCATCAAAAAAGTATCCTGTAAAACACCCTGAAGCACGCAGTTATTCGTGTCTGCAGCCTGATTGCATTGTCATGTAAATTATTAAAATTACTGTTAATATTTCGTGACACCAATTTCATGGCATGACACGCATTGTGCGCTATACATGTCACTGAGAAAATATTGTCAGGTTAATTATCCGGGTGATTATACCAGCAATCAAATTGTCATGGCGGCGCCCAGACATGCTCCAGTTTGCTAGCTAAAGTGCTAAAAGCGCTATCCATCACTTAGTTAAAGCCCATTCGGATAGCATGGTAACATGTGCAGGCCTGCCATGTGCACTGTGTATCTATTGGCACTCTTACAACTACATTTATAATGGATTTTCACCCCTCCGATATTAGAACGTCTATAAATATACACGCAACTGAATTTGCAATTGAAGCAAATATCATAATTTATAATGTAATGAAAATAGAGGGAAATGCAGGGTGTCCAATCTCCAGAAAAACGTAAAATATACTTGAGTTTTAACATCTCGAAAGAACATATATTGACAAGTTTTCATAAATTGGTTTTAGTGCATAAAAGAATGCATGATTTTCATCATAAAAATTTTCTCTATAGTGACCAACTTTGCCATTTTTTAGTTGTTAGGCTACCTTTAGCAGGTTTTTACAGTTTTACAGGAATTTTCTGCAGTGTATTTCATCGCGTTCTGATAATTACAATATTCTGTACAACGACCACAATTTTCCCTCGTTATCAAATGAATAAGGTTTGATTTAAGTTTTACACATATTTCAATTATAATTAAGTTTCACACATTTCTATCTATACTAAAATGTGTGAAACTTTATTGCAGGATTTCCATTTAGTAAATTTTCTGGGGAAAAAAGTCAAGCATATATAAATATTTCAAGAATTCGTCTAATGCATTTTTTTTTTTTACTTTAGCAACATTTTCAAAACAATTGGAGCATTATGAAATTGTGATTCCGGAGAGGGTAACAGGAACCGGAAATTTCGCATCTCACAAACTGGAACAGCGTTCTCGTCGTTCTATAGGGATTGAAGAGCAGAAAGTGCACTATAAATTTCGTTTGAATAACGAAGATGTGTTCGTCGAATTATATCCAAGTCACAAACTCCTCTCCCCTGGCATGGTGGTCGAGAGGTGGCACTCCAGGAACCACAATAGGAGCCACACTAAGGACATTCCAAGGACTATTCGACGATTGGCACAGGAACATTGCCACTATCGTGGTTCTGTGCTCAACCGTACTTCTTCTCAAGTCACCTTGTCTGCTTGCAAAGGTTTGGTGAGTACATCATGTATTAAATGATATTTATTCGTATCACGTTTTTGAAACTTCTTGGTTCAGACCAGAATGACCTATAGGAGAAGTATTGAAGATTGTACTTTGTAAATGGACAAGATGAATGACTTTGGATTAGTAAGCTTGGTTGTCCTTGACAAAGAAAGAGCCTGTGAGTGCTTTAATTGCTATAGAAAGCATTCCTGGAAACTATGATAAGTACTTCAATTGATATTAATTTATGAAGATGCACCGTTATAATCAGGCTGCAGTCATAAAATGATGACCATTGTAAGCATATCTTGCATTCATGAGTCATCGGACAGCACATAAGTACATGTACATGTATTATCTTCATATTCGTCTTCTTAACCATTTAAATTTCAGACTTCTATTTGGCGCAATAACTACATGTTTATAGGCTAGATGGTGGATTGGTGGTCAGATTAGGCTACCTTAAAAGTCATGATTTAATCTTTGTAAATATGGCAAGTTGACTTTTATAATCTAGACAAATTGGAAAATTCAATATTAATATTCCATTGTGAAATACAAGTCGAGAGATTGCACACTCGACAAACTCTACAAAGTTCTATAGAAATGGGAAATTCCCCTTTTTTGCATCATTTTACGTAAAAAAAATTGACGTTTTTAACTATTTCAAATCATAATTTATGTGCTCCAAAGTGCCAAAAATATGCTCACGATAAGAACTTATCGCTTTTTCAGCCAAATTCGGCTAAGTTCGTGAAAAAAGAGGCTGAGAGGTGCCAATTTGTTTGACCGACACGACTCAACACGTCTGCATCATGTGAAATTAAAGCTATTAGATGAAGCGCCATTACAACATGTTCATTGGCACCAAAATACAGCTCGGCAAGCCCACTCAAGCCTCCGTCAAAATTAGCAAAACCGTTGTAAGTTTACGTTCAAGGTGCTTCTCCACCTTGAACGTAAACTTATCTATTGTAAATTGTGTTCGAAAACAGTTATTTTTAGCAATAAGATAAAAAGTTGCTGACAAAACTTGTCATCAAATGAAATGAACTGATAATTAATAGCTGCAAGATTATTTGGAAATCAGATGAAGATTCGAGAAAACTTTTGGTCATCACTTTTCAATCATCACATGGATTTAATCGAGCTTCTCTTGATAAATCAATTTCTTCTGATAGAATTAAGATCAGTAATTTATACAAGATAACAAGTACTTGTAGACCTTCATCCATACATATAATTTGTCTTCACAGCTACATATTTTGGCATTAATGTTGTTTATGCAAGAAGTGGTATTCAAAGGCGAAAAATTGCATATCAAAGGTCAACAATTACGATTTGATTGGTTTCGAATGCCAAATCAATCCACTTAATTGGGCTTCACCAGAGTTTTGGATAGGTGTCAGAAATTCTCCATTTTGATATGAAAGGCGATGATAGGTGTCATTCGTGCCTACTTCCAATTATATATAAAGCCCTAATGAATACCTTTCATGAACATACATTATACATATGTAGATGTCGGCCACTCGCATACTTAATGATGATAAATGATGACAAATCAAACTGCATTTCTGACATTTAATAAAAGCTTATAAAGTTGGTTTGGTTAGATATACGAGGCTCGTTTAAAATCAATTATGCATTATACGCTGCAAGGACTTGAATTTATTTTAAAATATCTGGGGGGAAAAGACGTGAAGGGAATTCATTGCTTTAAAGTTGCCAATTTGAATCATAGAAAAATATTGTTTTGGCTAACTTCCATTTGCAGTTATTGTTTTTTTATCGTTCTCAAATTTGGCTCAGACCCAAACGTTCAATAATTCCAGAATTCATCTTCCCACTATATATAGGCCTATATAATGCTGAAATTTAAATGTTTGGCGCCGTGTTTTGACACCGGTAGTATTTTCAGGTTGGATGACATTAGTATTCAGTAGGTTTATATTCGTAAATCTGTGGGACAGTTTCATTTATTCATTACCCCCGGTCACGAATTACATCTTGTCTTAGACGAAATGCAAATTGATCGAATTGTCTAAATTTGTTTGCATGTTCAAATGAGCGAGTGACGTCATTTCAGCGCCTATAGATATCAGTCCTCAGCCATGAAGACCTTATACATGTATTTTAACAACGCTTCACCTACATCACGTGTTCATTGGTTATATGTTAACGGCGCTTCAGTGAAATGCCTTTTAGGTCACATTAATTGCCTGCAGTTTTATTTCTGATTTGAAAAGAAATCTTTTTTATATCTAATTTATAATTGGTTGAAATCTGCATTTTAAAATCCCAGGCCTCGAATTAACCCCGGGCACAGGTGTTAAAGGACTTCACAAAGTTCTGGCGCCTTAAATTTTCCAATAGCTTCGCGCAGTGGATAGGGGATTTCCCTTAATTATTAATGAAATATCATGTTTGTTTCTGGTAATTTTAGTTTTTAATTTATGGATATCAGCGGAATAGAGCGGCAAATTCAAATAATGCGGGGAAAATGACATGTCACACACAATCAAATAATACAGTTGGAGAAATACAATTGCATCACGTGTGCAGTGGTCATATGCATGATAACGACGCTTCATTGAAAAGCAATTCAGCATGCATTGTCTTCACTTTTATTTCTGTTTTGCAAAATGCCGTTTTTATCCTCCAAATTTGGCGTGGTCACCTATTTTATCGAATTGACTCACATGCGCGTATCTTACCAGGAATTTGACGGATTTTTATTTCATCCAACTGCATGTAAGACAATATAATGTATAAAACTCGTGTTTGCGGGACTACATTGTACATGTATTTTTTAAAATTTAAGTTTAAGGTCGCCTGAATGAGATAATAGGAAACTTTCAAGCAATTTCACTAAATTGAGAACACGAGAAAGTTTGTTTTGAAAAACTTTAGAAAAAAAAAACTAACAACAACTAGCTACGATATCATCATGTTTCGTTTAGTTTTAAAAAAAGCTAGCTGACTTGAGGCTAGCCGCGGGCTTATATTTACATATTTTAGCTTAAAATAGCATTGTTTCCAAGTTTGCAGACTAGACAGATGCTGTTTTTTCGCCTTACCCCGCATCTTTTTAAACTTAAACTTGCACGCACTTCACATTTATGGCCCCGACACACATGCTATTGCAGATATTACAAAGAAATACTTGAAAAATGCGATTGTCTGCTTCCTATTTAACTTTTTTTTACTATAGTTGAATATGGGTGTGTCACTTTGGCCCACGTGGAAAGCTTTTATGCGTTTAAAGCCGACTGATTTATTTATTTGAAAAAACCCAAATCTTCTTGAGGATGCTGCCGGTGATTAAAGATGATGCAATCTTTTGCTATTTAAAACCTCTGGAATAAAACCATCTACGTGAAGCGAATACACGTTTTTTTGTAAACACAGAACCAATGAGTGTTACGGCACAGATTATGAATAAAGTCAAGCTGAAATGAAACACTGTTGGTTCACGTGCTGATAATAAAGTATTCGAGATAACCGATGTTAAAAGTCGAGAGGTTCACGACCTTTTCATAAGTGAGGTTGGAATCCACTTTAAAATCTATAAATATAGGCTATGTAGGCGTACCGTGGCCTGAATATGCTACTCAAGCCTGTAGATATTGCTTTTAGTCAACATGAGGCCATGGGCATCCAACAGTCCATGGAGAACATGGAATGTCTGGGAAATTTGCTTTACCTGGATGGAAAAGTAATTTTTGTAAACGTCAGGGTAATTCAATCCAAATATTACTTTTGTTTTCACATAGCCATGCAGTTATTAGTTATCACAAAAGTGAAGAGATCCACTCCTGCATCAATGAATATGGGAAATTCCCATTTTAGACTACTCGTATATAATGTATAGTGGTACGAATACATTCGCTAAACGTCTAATTAAAAACTCATTATAAATAAATCTTGAGTTTTAATTATGTTTTAATAGAATCTTATGTCATATCAAGATAAAGTCAAAGGTGGTCATTTACAGAAAATTGTAAATTGTGTCCTAAAACAGCTTCTTTGAGCAAGGAGAAGCTAGGCATATTGTCATATTTTTGAATCTTCATGGTCAGGGAAAACTGTTTTAAAAACTGGAAAGATCAGGGAAGTTTAAAATTCCATTCTGTAGGAATTATCCCTGTGAAGTTGTACTACATTGGGGTATTTATTATGTTGTTGTTTACTTTATGTAGGCTATATTGTGATAGTCCATATTTTTCATCATCAATAGTGTCTATTACATTTTTTTTCTAAATTGTTCAATGTACTGGATGAAATTTTTTAACAGAAGTTTTATACTGTTTATTTTAACTCTGCACCTGTTTTATAACCTATATTTAAAATGGAGATTATTCTAAGTTTCCATATACGTGTTTTGGTTAAATTGTTGCTTTTGGATGGTTAAGGGTTACTTCACTTATTAGCATTATCATCTCATCCATGTTAAATTACCATTTTTGATCAGATAATAAAGTCGGATATTGATTACCCCTCCACTTGTTTGACCACAGTTTTGTTAAGCGTCTGAAGGAAATCTAGCACGTTACCTAGACACGAAGCTATTTTATAGCCAGGTTTTCATTGTCCTCTCAGTTTAGGGTTTTGAGATCACCAGTGCTTATAACTGCGACATACCTATAGTATGCCTTGATTAGTAATTTTCTGGTTTTTATTGCCTCGTTAATGTAAAATTTAATAACACGTGATTTATTTGAAACTCCAGAAGACATCAAAAAAGCTTATTAGTAATCTCTATTGAGGTTCTTATGATTGCTGTGATTATGGAAATAGGTTTTGTTAAAGTAATATCAAGTTTTTATACTGGCAACCTTAAATTTTGTATACTAGATTATGCTGTTATAATTAGCTTATTAATCGATTCATCTAATTCACCTAAACCACGAAAATGTTTAGTTTGAATTTTGCTGATGTAATGTCTATCTATAGTTACTTAACTGACAATTACGCAAATATTTAGGTTGCACATTTTCAGTTTTTTTAACCCGTTATACATGTATTTAATAACGAAATTGCATGGGTTGTAATTAAATAGGCATAGTTTTTGTTGTTGATGTTTACAAAACTGCATGTTGGGCATCTGTCCATATGTTCTATGCCAAGACAGGATCTGTATTCGTGCTGAGATAATCTGTTAACATATATTTATTTTGTGTCAGCCTATAAAAGCTCAAACCGTTTTTTTGTGTTTGTCCTCTTTGGATACGTTCCCAAATCGCGTACCAAAAACTTTGGTGTTCATATTCCTAACCATGATCTTGAGTGAGCCTTGACCCATATCACTCGTGGTCACACTTGGATGTTTTAGTGACTCATCCCTAAGCCATCATGGAATGTATTGATCTGTTACAACGTACTTATAAATGTTTACAAGCATATATGTTTTATGTTACATCAGTCAGATTGAATATCAACATTTGAAACCCATGTACATTATTTTGCAATTGAACCTTCGCCGTTTCAATCACCACTATAGGCCTATTTGTAAAACACCTTTGCTGTATTGCAAGATGGCAATTATTTTCTTAAATACATGTATTTAGATCAACATAGACACTAGTCAAGAAAATGCGATTCATAAAATGTTTTTAGATCAATGAACACAAAGATCAAGGATCAATGAACATAATGTGTTTTGTATCATCTACGAACGTACATGTATGCATTCCATTCTGAATAAAAAAAATCTGTAAAATTAGAATTAACTACTTGCAAAAAGTGTCTTCTCAACTACGGAGGCTGAGAGGAGGCAATTTCCTGTTTGATCGACAAAACACATCTGCCACCCCAGCATTACATGTGAATTTAAAGCATAATCATTGGTGCAATACTACAGATTAAACACATGCAAGTTCGACCAGCCCACTCAATCCTCCTTCAACTAATCGAAAAGATATCTTATCGTGGATAAGATGAATAATGCTAGCACCCCTACCGTTAATGTGATCTTGAACCCTGGCAAACTTTTAGATTTTTAATTCCAAAACTAGTTTCAGCCAACATAACTTATGACTGTTTTGGTAGGATTAAGAATATATTTTGGGGTTTATGTGGTGCTGATTTGCGCACCATGGGGAGCAATAATAAAAACTTACCGAAATATCTTACATACAAATTGTTTGACAAGGGTGTTCAACTTTTTATAGCCACGGGGCACAAGTAATTAGAACAAAATAATCTTTATTACAAAATTATCGTAATTAAAAAGTCAAACCTACTTTAATACTACACTTCAATCGATATGTAATAAATTCTATATAAAAAAATAGGGTAGGGATGTGTGGCATCAAAAAAAGGCTGCATGGGCCAATAAATGGCCCGCGGGCCATGGGCAAGGATATTTACTTGTTAGTAGTCTACATGTACATTATTTAAAAGACTGGACACGTACATTTTGTCATGCGGGGCTGTCCATAAATGACGTCACGCGATTTTGGCAGATTTTCATCTATATATTGTCCGCTTTTCATAAATTTTCCGTACAGTGACCACCTGCATAACCTGCAGTGACCAAATATTGGTGGACACCTTTAGTATGTTTTACTGTATGTCTATTTTGAAACACCATGACGTCATACATGGCCATGATATGACGTCACAAAACGTCGTGCTTTATATGCAGTATGCTATACAAAAGATGCCACTTATGGCCCGTTTTACCAACGCTGGTTAAAGCTGTGGTCAAGTAACCTGTAGTCAAACTTTGACAACAGTTTGACCTCCCGGTCAGTTGTTTGGGCTTTTCTCCTTTTCCCCCCTAACCTCTGTTGGTAAAACCGAATCGGAGGTCAAACTGTGGTCAGCTGCAGTTTGACCAGAGGTTAAGTTTAACCTTCGTTGGTAAAACCGGCCGCTAATGTACCACTTGCCAAATTAACTTTGGAATGTTAATTTTATATTGACAGCTAGGAGAATGTTTACATGCATGTACAATGCACATGTTAAAATAGTTATTGGAATAGCGCCATCTATGTTGCATTCGGTGAATCAGTTAGTCCACAAACATAGTTATACCTTGGAATTTCGCAAAGGGATCTATGCTTAGATGTTCATGTCATTGATCCATGTTTTCCCTTCTTTCTTTGATGTTTGGGAAGATTTTCCCCAATGCGACTTAGCTGATTTTAATCTGACAGGACACTCCTCGATTGAACCCCTGGCGTGGGGTCAACCGGCAAATTCGAAATATCTAAACAACGGTGTCCATGTCAGGTGGGCTTATCGTCATTCATGAATAATACATGTACAATGTACATCAAACGTCTCACCCAACAGCCCACATTTTCAGGCCACCCATATTTTTTTGGGAATACCTCGATGTTGGTAATTTGACTTAGGTCGAGGCCAATATACAATTTTAATGAATATGTAATGGCATCTACTTTCGTAAATCTGCCCCCATAAACGGTAGGACGGCTTTAAGGCTTATAAGCTTGATTATTTCCTGTTTGCACTTTTGTTTTAACAGGCGGAAAATTGGAAACTCCCATAGGTGGGAATTTGCGACTGAACCAACATAACGCCAATCACCTTTGAACTTTTGCTGAACAATGGTTCAGAATAACCTGATTGTTGATTTTTATGATTCCTCAAATAAACCATAAAGAAAATTGCTTCTATATACAGTGCCCGCCGCTTATAAGGATCACGTTGGGGCCGAGCATTTTGATCCTTATATAAGGCGGATCCTTATATCCGGCAATGCTGTATAGCATGTGTCAGAGGCTATG
>JAQGCC010000848.1:0-29308 GCA_034698905.1 Xestoiulus laeticollis
GCATGGGCATAAATGCATAAATGCTCAGCATATCAGCCAGGTCTTGATTTGTGTATGCTTCCATTTTGATGCCACAATATCATTTGGCATAAATCCAAATCAAACATGTATCATTATTTCACAAAAATTTCAAAAAAAAAACTTTTGTAAAAAATTAAATGTTCCATGTACCAGCTACACATTTGGCCTTGTAACTTTTTAGCAGTGACCTTTGGACCCTAGGTTTATTGGTGAAAAATGATTACCTTGATCTACTTTAACACCAGTTTGCGTTTGTACCTATAGAGTTCAAAAACACCCTGTAGTATAGAGATTAAACAGGTGTCACGTCAACTGATTTACCTTAACGAGAACCCATTAGAAAAGCATACAGGTCTGTCAATGTGGTAAACATTAAGGGAGACGCGCTCAAACCCGCTATTGTGTTTATCGTTCTCGTTAAGATTAAAGGAAACCTGCACTATCCCTCTATTAATTGTGTCCCTATGATTTTTTATAATAATAACAATAAAACCACTTACTGATAAGGTAGTTAAAGAGTAATATTCAGCTGAACAATTGGCTAACAGACGCATAGCTTTAAGGGACCCAAGAACCTTCAATAAATTAAATTAATTAAATTAATTTAAAAAACCTGAGATTAGGTTATTAATAAATACGGAAGTATTCTCATAAAATTGACAGAGTAAATTCTATTGGAGGTAATTAACATACCCCCTGACAAGGGGAACTGGGGTATCCTCAAGAATAAGTTTCAACTTACCATATGATTGACTCTGGAGGCAAATTCCGATCGGATGGCAAAGTTGAATAGGTTGATAAATGCAAATGCAGCCAATTCGTAGTGAGATTTTTTTGAATTAAAAATATTCATGGAACGAATAGCAAAAACAATGCTAATCACTTCCGATGCGCACCAACCAAATATCATAAACGAAAACACGTCATTGCACTTTTCAACCAGCAAACAGACAGTTTGATGACGGCGAAAAAATTGGGTGATTTGAGCATGCCTGGTGAGAGAAAATTTCTTGAATTCCAAATTTCCTAGTCTCTCGAAATTGTCATAGTCCAAATTAGCTTCTTCCTTCATAACCAAAGATTTGAAATTGTGGCAAATCATGTAACAGGCGATTACGAATAAGCCAATCGTATGCAAATACAATGGGGTTGTAAAAACTCCACTCCATAAAGTGAAGACTATTGGTATGTATAAGACCAATTCTTCATCCATAGTTGGATAAGCAGCCTTGGTCATATTTTCCAAAACAATATTCGTTATGTCGTTCAGGTTCCCAATGGTGAACCAATAAGTACCAAATACTAAAAATGTCATAACGTAGGCCAGTATAAATAGTAAAATAACGTAACGTCTAAGATTTTGGACTGGAATCGATTTTTCAAATAACAAGGTAAAGAAGGCGTTGATTTGTTTTATCTTGAAAATTAAAGTGATATGAACGAGAAAGCATGTTATTGTATTTAGAACTTCACAAATGGTCCTGGCCATAATCCACGGTGGAATTTCTTCTGCAATCGTAATCAAAGGAAAAATACTCATTGTAATCATAGAAGCTGCGTAAGTTGTTGATAAAATCAGAGCTAGGGCTGAATAGGCTCTAGATGGGCAGGAGCGGACATACTCTGTGGGGCATAATAAAGGAATGCCCATAAAACGAAAATAATATAAATAGGGACGGAAAATATGTGCAAATAATTTAGGTTGGTTTTGGTGAACTTCGTCCATTTATGTTCCTTTAATCTGAAACAAGAATCAGTTATGAGAAATTTACTTACAGTACTACAGTAAAAGCTGTATATTGGAAACGGTTAATTGAGGTATTATCCCCTATTAAATAAAGTTCTTATTCTTATTGTGAGCATTACAGCGAAAAAAATTACAAAATTAGTAGGCTACATTAAGCAACCATTGTTAGCCCAAAGAAGTATCTGTAATTTCTAGATAAGTTTTTAGATTCTGCAATAATTCATTAAATGGAATTAATAATTGCAGTTTGATATAAAAAACATAATGTATAGCGAATATTAAATGTTGGATGTCCTATGGATGCAAAGTAAATTGCAAGAATAGATAAACGTGTCTATTAATAACAAATTAATTCGAATTTTGTACGATAAAAAGATTGGTAGAAAAACATGCAATTTGTTAGAATTCAAACGGAATTGTGAAAATGTGCAAGAACTATATCAATAAATAATTACACTAAATCTATTTTTCGTGTATACAATATTATGTAAAATAAGTGAAAATAAAATATTCAATGTAACATACAGTATTCCAAATAATTTTTTGAGTAACGAAGTTTCAGATACGTTGTTGTTTGATGTAATATAGCATACAGAAATGGAGTCTGGTCATGCTATGCCTTGTTATTTAAGTTAAATGGAGTCCAAATGCAGTATAATAATACACTTGGGAACATAGGAGTTTTCCCTATTTCATCTATTGATGTCCACGTTGCTACAAATTGATATAAGTTTCAGGGCATAATTAATCATTGATGAAAATGAATGTTATATTGAGCCCGATCAATGTTCAAGAGTTCTTTTCAAAATGAGGAATGCGTGCTCGAAATAAATATTAAACATCAAATTTTCTAATATAATATGATAATAATGTAATGAGGATAATAATGCATGAACTTAAATCGTAACTGGGTCATTCATCTTAATTTTTATTTTTTTGCATTGAAAAGTTAGACAGATCTGTATTTAGGATTCCATTTTCTAAATATATTTTGATTATTTTTAAATTCAGCTGATCTACATCTGTTAAATACATGTACGTGTAAAAACAGGTGCAGATAAATACTTGGTTTAATCTCATAAAAATATAATTCAACATTTTTAAATAGCAGACTTTATAATAAAATGCCGAATGAACAGCGTTTTTAATACATACCTTAAAAACAGTTAATCGAAAAGCACATCAACTTCAATGCAGTTTTTAGGAAAACGTGGAGGATGGATAATGATGGTATAAATGACAAACCTTGAATAAAAGGCTCTAAGCTAAATTTGATGCTGTTATGAACACTTAGTGGAATATGGCACAATTCACTAACAGCATACATGTAACAAACATCAGCATTGGATGACCAGAAGTGATCGAGGCTAAGAGATGTACAGCTACAGTATACATGTATGTCATAAAGTACCTATAATTAAATATCAAATTGGTTGCATGCACGCTGTTTGAGAATTAGTGCCTTCCTATAACTTCAATGCCAAACACCACGTACATGTATATTCATCAAACAACTGACGTGTTTTACATGAAATCGCTAAAATATACTATGGGCTTATCGATCGCCGTCAATACCTACAAGTTTCGATCTGCCTATTAAAAAATATATAAAAAAATCGCGAAGGGTTTTATCGTAAATATTATGTATTGCAATATTTGCAAATGGAAATATCATTAACCAAATAAAAAGTAACAATCACGCAATCCCATAAGCTTTGAATCAATATTTATTAGTAGTTATGTATAGCTCAAAACATTACTTTTTTTCGAAATATTTTCGTAATTATTAAGGGAGGAGCACAATGGTTTTTTAAGTAGCAAAGCTTCATTTTTTTTATAAAGTATCAATTTTTGTTCAGTGAACTTACTGCATTAGATTATTTCAAGTCGTTTCGATCTTAACCTAAAAAAAAACAGAATGTGGTTGGGAAAAAGGAAGATATTGCTCCCACATACGTACGATTTTTATTAACATGCCACTATTAAAAATCGTTATATATGTCCTCACGATTAGAAACTGCTTTTTCAGACACTTTGGCTAAGTTCGTAATGACAGAGCTTGAAAGGAGCCAAACTCCTATTTGACCGACTCAATTACCCAATCTGTCTGCATGCCTACTCATCATTACATGTAAAATTAAAGTTAAAAGATGAAGCATCATTACAACAATCAATGACATTAAAAGCCAAAAATTACATTTTTTCCTGCATGCATGACTTACAGTTTTTAAATTAAAAGCTTTGGTAAAGTACGAGAATGTAGGTTAAAATTGCGCTGCCAACCTGAAAGTTAAAAATAAAAATTAAATTCACTTGAATCCTAAATATCAATTAGCCTTATTCCAGTCAATCAATTCCTACATGGTGTCTATTAGTGGGCCTTTAGCATGGCATCGTCACAATTGACAAACCCTTTTTCTCCAGAAAGTATATAGCACGTATATTTTATCGATATTTACAAATGAAGTATACATGTACATGTATGTCTCGACATCTCGAATATCTTCAATTTGCAGCAGCTAGGAAAAATCTGATTTGCAAAACAGAATGTGAAGTGATCGAGTTATTTGGTCGATATAC
The DNA here is from genome assembly GCA_034698905.1 of Xestoiulus laeticollis. Classification (NCBI taxonomy): domain Eukaryota; kingdom Metazoa; phylum Arthropoda; class Diplopoda; order Julida; family Julidae; genus Xestoiulus; species Xestoiulus laeticollis. The sequence continues at coordinate 4,349 of JAQGCC010000848.1, forward strand.
GCGCCACCCAGTATATATCCATCATTTTCGATATATATTAAAACGTTCTATAGGTGATCATCCAAAAAAATGACCAAATTCGGTCACGGTATACGCATAGTTGGCACTATGCAGAGAATTTTTATGAAGGAAAACGTATACATGTATGCTGCACTAAAACAAATTTATGTTAAGTGTAATCTCGTGTCTAATTTATTAAGATGGAGCGATTTTCATTGCAAAATATCAAAGTTTATCAAAATAAATATATCAATAAATCATGCATTATATCGATGTTTAAAACAACTATTATTTCAGTTTTCCGCAGTAAAAGGACTTTCATTGCAAAGCCCCATACGACACTAGGGGGCGTTGACCTTGATTCAGACGTTTCAAGAAATATAGCATCTTACCGATAAAATGCAACCTCTTTTCATGGTGAAAAATCCTCCTCCAGTTAGCGCTGGTGGATGAATGTTAAGCCTTTGGATGTAGAAAGTTAACTTGGCAAAAGTCTATGTATAAGGGATTAAGAAAAAATTATATATAAACAACTTATACAGTTATCATTCATTATTTGCATGAGTTCTCACAATTTTTACAGGTTTACCACAAATATATTCACAGAATTGCCGTTCAGTAACCGGTTCACCATGCCATCCAATCCTTGAAGAGATTTAGTCACCTGCAAGACAAAACCAGCAATCATTTTATTCAAAGTATCAACAAGGTTTTTTGCAACAAATGATACAGGTGCAAGATGTGACGAAATTTGCCATATTATTATAATAATCCAAATGAGTTACTTGAGAGTTGACTGCAGCTGCTGCAAGAATCCTACTGACGAAAAGTCCAAAATTCAGAATGGCATAAGGCAAAAGCGTTATCCTCCAAGTAGCAACATTGCCTCCAAGACTCACAGACCTTAGGAAAAAGGTGGTGGTGATGACGTCACAGGAGCAAGCCAGGAATAAAATGGAAGAAAACAGAGATTCTGCTCTCTGTAAGTGACCGCACAGAAGTTGGTGACCCTGTAGAAATGATCGGACTGACGGGAATCGTTCCCTGACTTCCAGGTCTCGAAAAGTCGTTGTAAAAACGAAGCAGATATAAAGGAAAAGGGCGCAGGTAAGGAGGGAAAAGGGCCTGAAGGTTGCGAGCCACACATACTGCCAGTAAATATTATACAGAAAATCTTTATGGGAATAACCTTCGGTTTCATTTACAGTTCTATGATTCGGCAACATGTTCAAGTTTCTATTTGCGGAATTGATACTGTAAGGTGCCATGGAGAATGGAAGGACACTACATGCGAGAACGGTGACGTAGGCAACATGGCGACGCTTCAACAAGGCTGGATGACCCAAGTCGAGCAAGATAGTGAGAAACTGGCGAATTTTTTTTTGTCTGACCAAGAAAAACTCGTAAATTATCATGGTTACAGATGCCAATAAGACGTCGGCGATGTTGACTGCCGTGAAGTCACCACTGTTTCGACCAATGCTTTCCATAACCCGAAAAACGTTGAAGCACAAAATAGGAGGCATTATGCAGTGAAGGACCAATGTGCTGAGCACGCGCAGAAAACGGAATAGTTTGGGAAATCTGCATGTTTCGAAATAGTCGGAGATTTCTATGCCGAAGATAAAAAAGATGACAGATAGAGGGAACAGGAATCGTCTCTTGGGTTCCTTAGATGCAACGTGGTAAACCATCTTTTTGCAATATTGCAACTTTTGCAGAACAAAAATCGATAGTCAGGTGCTAACGAATGGTCAACTTAATTCCGTTGGGATCAACGCATTTGTACGATGCGTGTAAATTATGAATATGTCTCTAGCGCTAAAAGACTATTAGATTTTGATAATAAAAAGGACATCCAAAATAAAATCGATGTTCAATTTGGAAATTACAAGTAAACTGTGGCTTGTGTTTTATGCATCTAATTTCAACAAACAAGGTATATTTGCTTAATAGATGGATTGTGCAGTTTTAGTTTAATCTTAACGAGAACGATAAATACATCATTACGCATGCGCATCAATAAGTTATACGCCGTAAAAGTCGTTATGCTCCTCAAAGATGGTGTGATATCACGTTAAACTAATGAAATTGTTGTCTCCCCTCAACCACAAACCCATTAACGTCGCACGCATGCGCATTGGGAAAAAAATCAGTGCTGACAATGTCGACAAGAATAAAGGAAACCAGCCAATCCCTCCTTATACATGAATGTACAATTATGACTCGGAAGATAATTCTTTCGTTTAATTAGAACTTAATTTTTATTACATCGGAATTAATTTGACATAGTTATGCATATTAGCATACAACAAACAAACAAAAATATAAAGTAATAGAAGGTCTCAAGTAATCAAAGTAATCTCAAGCTTTTACAATTGTGCAGGTTTCCTTTATATTTGACGACGTTGGACAGCACTGTTTTTTTGTCAATACGCATGCGTGGAGACGACGTAAATGGGTTTGTGGTTGAGGGGACACGACAGTTTCATTAGTTTAACGTGATACCACAACGTCTTTGCGGAGCATAACGACTTTTACGGCGCATAACTTATTGATGCGCATGTGTAATAGTGTGTTTATCGTTCTCGTTAAGATTAAAGAAAACTTGCCAATCCCTCTAATGACGTTTTCAATAGAAAGCATTTTGTCAGGCAATGTTTCATTTCAGAATAAGTGTAAAAAAATCGTTTCATATTATGAATTAACTATAAATCTTTACTTTCGCTGTATGGCATAACAATTATTATTTTCTGACTTCAAATTTTAAACAATATTAAAAACAAATAATTATGTACTATGAGGACTTAGTCTGAATTAATCTATACACAACATTAACCGTTAAATGTACAATGCATTGGATGCCATTGACCACGCCCAAAGCAAATGGAAAATTGACATTAAAAAATAAAGAAACTATTGTTCCTGCTCAGTTCCTTTATTGGTGTTTATTGGTGCCAACAATGAAATTAAATTTCAATAAAAAAGTCAGATGTTCGCACCAAGTCACATGATACCATTGCTATTATTATTGACTTGCAAGTTAATGCTACATGGTCTAGCTGGATTAAAAGTTTTTTTGAATTTGCATTTAATGTCAGAAATCGGTTTTCTTTAAACATGATTTACTAAAAGTCGAGGCTTAAACTCTATAGAAATTATTATCGGAGTGGTAATACGACAAATCCATCAGAAAATCTTTAGGAAATATGGCATTAAGATTCTTGATGTTCTATATATAATGTAAACGTTTTATATAATAAAACATTATGACTGTTAAGGTCAAATATAATCAAGATCAAACAAATCGTAAAATTTAGTTCAATATATACTGCAGGTTCGGTTCCCCTTGAAATCAGGCAATCACTGATAACACCAAAGCACTGCTCGGCATTTCAAATTTTAAATTAAGGATGAATTAAAATGTTGTAAAAGTAAATAAGAAATCAGCAAATATGCACAAAAACAAGCATCATATATTTGTTAATAAACATAATAATGCAAGCCACTGTTTGAAACCAACTACAGAAAATAAATAAAACACAAAACATCACCAGCGATATAATAGAAATATTTAACAACAAATAAATTATTTTAATTTAACAAAAATGTACGTACAGGAAACAATGACGTAAAGTGAACTTAAGTACATTTATGTTGTAATTTGAAAGTACCATGTTTGAATGGCATCAATGCAATGCGTTTATTAAATGATAAGGCATTTTCAGATATCACTTCCAAAACTTGTTTTCAAACTAGTAAATTGTATTTGACATAATTTTATCATAATTATAAATTGTAATTTGATGTTAATTTGAAAAAAACATTTGTTTAAGGGGATGTGTAACCAAACATGGCAAACATGGCATATTCCTGGACAGTGTAATAACAACTAATGTAACTAGTTCATCTCATTTCGATATTTCAAAAACAATTATTCAAAGATAAGATTACAACGGTTTCCATTAATAACACAGCAAAGTTTTATACCAATATATCAATATACTACTGCTTATTAAGCCTCAGGCCACACTAGGCTGGAAACGCGCGTTTTGGTAAGCCTCAAACAAAGCATTTAATTAAAATAGTATTTTCGCACAAGATATTAATGTGCAAATTTTATAATTCTAGAATTTAAATTAAATTCGATGCACTGTTTGAGGCTAGCCAAACGCGCGTTTCCAGCCTAGTATAGCCTGGGGCTTATAAGCTATTATGCTATATGCCAAAAATTATACGGCACAATATAAATGCGAGTGAAGTAAAATTGAATGAAAACAGACTCTTACATGTGTTAGGTTCCAAGTATATAGAATCTGTTGATTCCTGGAATCCTGAAGCCAAAGCTTTAAAATGGTGCTACTTAACACCTGTGATGACTACAAGCTCAGCCTATAAAGTATGCAGACTGAATCCTGTTATCTTGGTGCCACGTAAATAACTCATGGTCTCGTCGACTTTGACCCCTGACCTTTCTTACACCCATGAACCTTTCTACAGAACCTCCTGATTGATTTAGGTTTCATTGTTCAACAAATGGTTTACACCAGTTACAGAGTGAGTCTAAAGTCATTAGACGGCATAAGCAACACCATTGCAAAGCATATAGCCCCAGGAATCTACAATTACCAAACTTGGGACCTAACGCACGAAAATACATTTTGGTGCAGTCTTATTTAGCCATCACCAGCTGGAGTGGTGGGTAGAACATCTTTCATGGGAAAACCGAAAGCTTTTGTGGTTAAACCAAATGCTTTTGTGGTGAAATTAAAAGTTTTCCTAGTGAAATTTGACCGTCTCGTATAAGTATTAAAACCTGCCCTTTTCGTTGTTGAAGTGTAAGAAGGGTCATAGTTTGTTGGAACCTTATTGGCAAATCCTGTTGTGATAACCCCTTCAAGCCAGCTTATTGACAAGTAGAGCCACGAAATCAATGCCGCCTGTTTTTAAATACAAAAATGACACTAATTTTTATTGTGCTTACTATTTTTTGGTTTTATAAAAAGCTCTGGCATATAAATTTAGACAAAACTGTGAATTCTTTTTTTTGCGAATATCAATAGACCCATGCAAACCTGATACCCCTTAACAATTTAAAAATTAAGTTACCCCAGGAAAGCAGGCAATAACTGACAATTAATACACAGTCAGCATAAATTAAGGATGAAAGAAAGTTCATCCTTACTGTCAGGCTTCTAGAGGCATGTTTCATAAATTTATAAGCGTATCAAAACATTTCTGATTTATGCAAATTATGACAAACTAAGACAAGACAAACATCAGATAACAATCAGAAATAAGACTAAAAGAAAAAATAATGAAACTGGATAAATAGTTATACAAATGTATTTATTAAACAACTCACAGCCACTACTGTCCATGTGCTGATGGGATAACCTCCAGCTGTCATTCTTGGTGGATTGGTGGTCAACTGCATCATCATCAAGTTTACTTTGGAGGAAACTGGATTGAATCTTTCATACTGAAATGAAATGTTTATCTTTAATACTCATAATTGACCTTTAATCAGATTTCATACACGAGTGTGATAATGACATTTATAGAAGATTTTTATTTTCTAGAAACTTACAGGACTATAAACACCTCCATGAATAACTGACTTCGTTTCGTTCACTTCTATTTCTAGACATTTTTTCGCCTAAATTGATAACATGCAATACTTAAGTACATTGGATTAACGTTTTCGGTACAGTATTGAACATGCTTTTTCAATATTGTATGTGCAGTTAGTTTTGGCTAGTTTTCGATTTAATTAAATGGAATAATGGTCCTTATGCAGATTTAGTCACAGACGACATCACGTGACTTTAGTCATTTTTCTAACTCGAGATATATTTTGACATAACTATATATCACACACATCCTGATACAGACTCCCAGTCCAGGATTTTTATAAGGTATTTTATTTGGACGACCACCTTCCTAATTATCGCATCATTTAAGGTCAATGCCATGCACCTTTATAGGATTTTAGATCAGTTTTTTTATCCCATGTTTATCTCTATTTAAGGGCCATCCAGAAAGGACGTCATGGGGATTTAGACAGAGTATAAATTCCCACCCCCAAGTCCACCCTTCCCACTTTTTTTGACGTCCCTGACTGTATTGAAATATAATAAAAGCAATTGATAGTTAGGCATTGACAGCAATATACATTTATAAGAAATCATTTATTCGACCACAATAAAACAAATTTTAATATTAAAAAGTCATAAAAAATCATTAATTATTTGATTTATTTTTTGTTGAAGAATATATGCGTTTACTGCCATCCTTCAATAACATACAAATTTATAAACTAAACAATTAATGTTTTTTAATAACTTTTTAATATTAAAATTTCTTTTATAGTGGCTTCAGAAATTATTTCTTATAAACTATACTAAAACTCCCTAATATTTGAACTTGGAAGGTGATTTGGGACATTGTTTCAGGACGTCATTAATACACTCTGTCCGTCAGTTTTCAAAATCAATACCCTCCCCCATCATGACCAGGTGTCAGTTGTGGATGGCCCTTTATAAACAATCTCCTATTGTGGGAGGCCATGAGTTAATCATCATAAGGCCCATCGGTCCATCCAATGCATTCAATATGCTTACCGTTCCATTAAGGAGGATGGGTGGCACGAGCAAACAGAAGATTTGCAAAGCGTGTTGAAACACAGCCAAATATTTAAGATAATCCTTGAATCCTGGTCTGGTGAATGCAAACTCTATCCAGATTCCGATGGAAAAAAATCGACATAGGAAAAGCAGGGGTAAGGCATTAGAAAACGCTGCATCCACATGCCCTATCAAGAGTCTGATTTTGCTAAATCGTTCCTCAAACTCTTCCAAACTTGGATAGCTGGGTTCATTTTCAGCCAGTTTACGAAGGCAGAATCTTAAGTTGAAGCAGATCATGGCATAGAGACAGCAGAAAAGAGTGGAAAAAATGCGAAGTGGCAGAACGCAAAATTGATCGTAATTCCTGCCAAAAACCTTATTGATGCTTCCAAAAATCAGGCTGGGGAACTTGGATATAGAAATCAGACCAGTAGTGGCCATTGCAGAAAAGACAAAAGACAAAAAGACCAAGAAAGACGTACAGAACAGCCATTTCCGAACTGGTTTCTGCCCACGTTCAACACCCAGATCCTCTAAAATCCGATTGCCCTCTGATGCAAAAATTCCAGCCAGTCGCTTCTCATTGACCATCAAATTTAGGTAGCAAACCAGAGCAAAAACCACATCGGTCAAGTTGGTCCTCAGTGTCACCGGTACACATTCAGACCTGACATTCTTTTTATTGGTCAGCAAAAAATTTACGCAAACATGGCTAAGATCCAAAGAGTGAAAGGCAAAAACCAACAAGATGAAACGAATTGGAAAACGTAGAATGGTTTTGACCAATGGTCGTTTTCTAGGAGCATTGCCTAAGTCGAAGCCAAAGATCCAAAATACTCGGGTCAAGGGACGAAATGCAAAAGCGAAAACATTTATGAAACATCCGTCAGATTTGCTTGGATTCACTTGTCTACCTTTAGCCATTATAAACAAAAACTAGACAAACATGCCCTAGTTGCCCTGGGTTTAATTATGGGATTGGTAACCTACAAACCGACCAATTTATACAAGCAGGACAATGAATGGGACTGACGCATGCGTGTAAATATTTCTGTATACATAAAACACTATTGGATTAAATTAACAAATAGACATTCAACGCGTCGTTGAGCTTCCTTTTGTTCGAATTATTGGCAGTTTATTTTCTAGACTATGCCAACTAGAATAGTGTAAACATAATGCGTATACAATATATAATGTACCACTGAATTCAATATAGTTTCTATTTACAAGCAATGACGAATTAAGTTTTTTCAATTTCTTCTACTTTCAAATGAATGATAGCGCTTTACTGAATTCAGATGTCGTTTTACTCCTCTTAGCAGAAATCGAATAAATAGTGCAGTCTCTATAATCCGACCCTGCGATTATACGACAAACTGAGTAATCCGACGCTTTTCTGGCTATATGACATTTCTTTTACACCGCAGTTTCAATTTCTAGAAGCTAAGCTAAAAATCATCCTTTGTTTGTTGTGTGTTTATTGTTACAAAACAAACGAACATTACAGATTTAAGCCCAACAATCTGCATTAGTGCATGAGCACACATAAAATCAAATAAAGTAATGCACAATGTACATGCATGCATGCGGGCCCGGGGGAAAGGTTGTTACAGGGCCACGAAAAAACCAAGATAGCAAACGAACAAAACAATTTTTAGAAAAATAGGATTGAAAAATTTTGTGAAAAAATAAGAAAAAAACGGGTAAAAATTGAAAAAAATGGGAAAAAATAAAAAAAAATGGGAAAAACACAATACAAACACTTAAAATTCGGTAAAATAGATTACAGATTTTTTTAAGCCTAACAATCTGCATTAGGTGAGTACACATCAAATTAATAATAGAGTACTGTGCACTACATGTACATGCATCCAGGGGCATAGAGACCTGGAACCGGACCCGGGGTAAATGATGTTACAGGGTACAGAAAAAACAAAGATGGCAAACGAAAAAAAATACTTTTGGAAAAATAAGATTAAAAAAAAATTTAAAAAATAGGAGAAAAATGGGGAAAAATAGTGAAATCCCGGGCCGTGGAATATGAGAACAGAAACTTGGAAAATGGTTATACATAAATAACAAACATTGAATGATAGACTAATTAATGTAGTATAATTTACTCTCAGTATACGTGTAACAAACAAATTTTGAGATGTCTATAAGGGTAAGAAATCGGCATTCATATATATCATTTAAGTAAAAGAAATTAGTCACCAAATGGATTGCATGTACCGCTGCTTGGAAATTAGTGAATTTATATTACATGTATTCAAATCCCATATAAATACACGCAGATAAATTACACACGTGACGTTTTTCCCATGAAATTGCTCAAATATCATTAAACTGTTATGGCCTAATGTAAAAAGTGCACATTCATACATGTTCGCAAGGGAATCCCAAGAAGACATTAGTTAATGTATATTATGGATTACCTTATAAAAACAACATTGAATATACAGAAAAACGGCCACAATCACGCAAGCTTGTATACATATCTTATTGTATACATATCATATCTTGTTATAAGATTCTTATGTTTATCTAAGTTTTGAAAAGAAACAACCAACATTTATTATTGGTTAGGAACTACAACACTTTTTCATAATATTATATTTATTCCTGAAGATGAGATACAAAGGCTCAAGTAATGGAACTTCCATTTTGCGGTTTACAGAATATTGGCATTTTAATTAAGTACAACCAAATATTATTTAACTAACTGCTTCAACGATTAAAAATTCTTGGAAAAATAATCTTCTTTTCGGGGCCATGGAGTATTAGTTGGAATGAAGATTCGCGAGTGAAAAAAAGCTTCCAATTAATAAAATTGTGTGTATGGAAATTAAAGGCTCTGGTAAAGTACAAGAATGTAGGTTACAATTGCGCTGCCAACCTGAAAGTTGAAAATAAAGTCTTAATTTTGAAATTGATGGAGCAACAAATTTGACAGAGCAAATAAATAATTCGTTATCCATGATTTTAAACAAATCATGAAGCAAACCATTTGATAAAAATATCTGATTAATTATAATTGTCTGGGTCCCAATCAAAATAAAATGAACATATAGCAAAACCTGGGAAAATGACCACTTTTTCATAAAATGATTTCAAGGAAATACTTTTCCATTATAAAAATTCCTTGTATAGTGACCACCTGTCTATATTATATGTACTGTGACCAGTGCTTACCATTTCTTTAGCAATTTTTCTTTTGGCAGTGTACCTAATAAAGTGACCAGGTTCAGCTAAAATGGAATTTTCTGGAAATTGGCAGGGTAAATTCAAAGGGGAGGGATCGACATATGGGTCATCATGCTTACTGTTTTCATGGTATAATTAAAGCCGAAATCACACAAAACTTTAGCCAATGCAGCTAGACTCCAATAAGGTCTTCTTTAGAATAAGTTTGTATATAGCCTTGAAGGTATCTGGCCATACTGGCTAAAGTAAGTTTCTGTGAATTTATACTAACACTTTTTAGACCACTAAGCTAATCACAATAAAAGGCTTCTTTCAGTCCTCCAGTGCATTTTTTCTATGGAAAACATTTCTTAATATGTTTAAAATTAAAATATATCAAAACATTGTGATAAAAATATTCTCTGGGTCCTAGATAAATAAGTAGAGAGTTTTTTTTTAAATTAATCCTTTTCTAAAATTTGCATTTTAACAGAAGCAGTACTAATTGAAAACTTTCACCATAGGAAAAGGTGGTGTTGTAGATCACTTTTCCTGTAAGACTGTTTTAAGACTTTTACATTCAGTCTTTTATTAAAGTCACGCTTTGATTATGTAGAAATATCTTGTAAAATAGGCATTTTTTGTAATTGCCATAAAATCGATTAAATCTTAATAGGCATTATAATAAATACCTTACCGTCAAAATGCAACCTTTTTTCATGGTGAAATACCCTCCTCCAGTCAACTTTGGCGGATTCATAGTAAGCCTTTGGGCATAGCAAGTTAACTTGGTCAAAGTCTGTGTAAAATATTAAATATAAATACATAAAACACGATAAAAATTAATGTGCACAAAAGCTTACAACCTCCAGCGCCATTAATGATGCTTTATGCCCAACGATGTGGCATTCATTAAAGACATAAGAGGTCTAGTTAGAATAAGTGATAAACTTTTAATATTTTACCAAGAACGTATTGACAGAACTGCTTTTTAGAAGGTTCATGACCATAAAATCCATCGCTTGAAGAGATTTAGTAATCTGTAAAACAAGAATAATCAATTCTAAGATGCCAGAAACATCCTGTGTACCCCAGTACAGTACAGGGTGCGTCAAAAGCTGATTCTCCTAAATCACTTATTTTCATCATTAAAAACTACTAAATTACAATCATAACAATTTACTTGGGAATTGAGTGCAGCTGCAGCAAGTACCCTACTGACGAAAAGTCCAAAATTCAAAGCGACATAAGGCAAAAGCGAGATATTCCAGGAGGAAGCATCACCTCCCATGCCTACAGACCTCAAGAAAAAGGTGGTTGTGAAGACATCAGTAGAACAGGCCACGAAAAAAATAAAAGAAAATAGGTTTTCTGCTTTCTGCAAGTGTCCACACAAGACTTGATGTCGTTGAATAAAAGACTGCACTGAAGGAAAGCGCCACTTGGCATCCAGATCTTCAAATGCCCATGTCAAAAGGTAGCAGATGTAAAGAAAAAAGGCGCTGGAGAGCAGGGAAAAGGGCCTGTAGGATGCGAGCCATGCACGATGCCAGTACATATTCTGCATAAAAAATATAGGTGAATGCACTGTTTCGTTTACTACTTTTTCCGTTTTTAAGTTCCTTTTCCCTAAATAGATGCTGTAGGGAGTGATTCCAAACGGTAGAACACTACAGGCAAGGACAGTTAGGTAGGCCGTCACACGACGCTTCAATATAGATGGATAGGCTAGGTCAAGCAGGGTCATGAGAAATTGTCGAATTTCTTTTTCCTTGAAAACGAAAAAATCGTAGAGTATAAAGGTTTCTACACACAATAGAATGTAGGCAATGTCGACTGCTGTGTATTCACCATTGCTTTGTCCAATCCTGCTCATCAGAAGATACACGTTATAGTACAGAATAAATGGCATTGAACCGTGAAGGACCAACCGGATGAATATGCGAAAAATTCGTATTGGTTTGGCTAATCGACACCTTTCGAAATAATCGCAAAGTTCTATGCCAAAAACGAAGAAGACTACGAACAGTGGGAGTAGGAATCTCCTCTTGCTTTCTTTGGATGCAACGTAGTAGTAAGCCATCTTTTCTGGATGTTACAAAATTTTCTAATGTTCCTGTAGGTCAGCTACTGATGAAAGGACAACCGAATTCCAATGGCATAAACTCATTTTTATTTACTATGTCAAGAGAGTCCCCCCACATTGCACACATAAATGATGCATACGTCGGATGTCCTGCACATAATGACCAATAAAACAAATTATATAACAAATGACAAATAAGCCCTTGGCAATCGTGCCCGTATGTGATACGATACCAAGTCGATATTCAATTTAGAAGTTGTATCTCGTGTTTAATGCATCTTATTTCAGTAACCCACGAGTCTTCATTGCTTTAATGAGAAAAGAACTATCCTGGATTTCTTTAATCTATAACAAAATGAGCAAAATTAATTAAACATGACCACTCATTCATGGCTCAGAAGCATGAAGTTAGGAGAATATCCACAAAGGCTGTACGGTGATGAGGGGGGAGGGGATTATGAAGTGGTAGAGTACATGTATTCCGGACTTTCTCATATAGGCTATATGCACACACAAAAAAGTTGGGTTAAAATTCTGCCTAATATTGAGTGCTATATGGCAATACCAACATTGGGTTAACATTGGGTTGAATTTAAGTGTAACAACCAAATGTTGGATTAAAGCTACCCAAAGTTTGGTCACAGGTTACCCAGCGTTGGGTGACATATATGGTTGTTACATTTAAATTCAACCCTATGTTGGTATGACCATATAGCACTCAATATTGGGTTGAATAATAGCACAGGCTATAACCCCATCAGTAACCCAAAAAATAAGTTTCATATTTTCTATCAAATCTCCTGCAGTACAGTGCAGGCCATATCAGAAATTCGATTCAATATACATTATCTAAATTCTTGGACAATATAAAATTTCAATTACGAATGAAAAATAGCCATGGAAATAAACAGTAAGCACAACCAAATTTCAATAAACGTCTTTGGGATCTAGTGCGTCAAAGCATTTTCTTTTAGCATTTTAATATGAAAACATGTTTAAAAACAAAAATTTCCTTAACGTCATTTCGTTTTGTGATGCAATCTATATATTAGATTGCACAAATGTTTCAATGTATACGCCATTCATTTTATACAGTGTATATGTACATGTACATATAGCACAATATCTTTGCATTCATGAATTCCATTTTGAAACAAAAAAAAATATTCATATGTTAAGGAACATTGTGTACGAAGTCTACACTGTATATTCATGTATCGATTAATTAACCATTATATGTACTCCTCGTGAAATGTGAAATGCGTTGTAGGCTACAGGATGCAAATGGTCACGCCTAAACCATGAATGGAAAGATGAATTGAGACGTATTAAAAAAAAATAAACAAGAGCTCGCTGCTTAGAAATATTCCTTTATTGATTATGTCTATTTGTATTTAAAAGTTAGGTTAAATGCCAAGGTCAGATGTTCGTAGCAAGTCATCAGCAAATACTAAGCAGGAACGACCATTGATAGTATTATTGATTTTTAATTTAATGTGTCAGGTAAAACTGTAGGTAAAATATAGCTTAGCTAAAAATCGCGTTTGTAGTTTTACAAATTCAAGAAAAAAGCATCTAAGCATATACTTTTACACAGCATTTAAGCTATTCCTATAATATTCAATCATTCTGTGATTATGGTGAAATTGTATATCGTTTTAAATAATTTTATGATTTGACACATACACTGTAGGCTACATGTACATCTGATTCAAACATGCACCCACGAAACCCAGTAAAAAAATGTACAACACCTTTTGTAAATCAATTATATTTATTGGTTCTGCCTTAAATTCTATTTATCTAATCATATGCTGGTAAAAACAAATGCCTGATATATTTAATATGATGTAGATGATTTGCAACATTTTGGTATTAAAACACGTACTAAAATTCCTTTTTATCTTCAAAACATATTAACGCATGTTGCATGAATTAATGGTCGTGTAATGAGCTTTTAGTTTTAAACATATTTTACAAATCTGATTTATTTATTAATATACTCTGAGAATTTTTTTCTATTGTTTGCTGGGGTTTTTATTTGTGAGAAAAACCCGGGGTCAACGAAAATTCCTGAGACATACCCGGGGTCGTCCAAAAGTTCTGAGACATACCCAAGAATCAACCAAAATGAAACTAACCAAGACATATACGAACTCCGGGCATATATATCTCCTATCGCCCGGAGGTCGGTATATATATGAAAAATTCCTTCTAAGTTAATTCCTTCCGAGCGTAAATTCCTACTGAGGTTTTTATTTTCAGATACAAACCTCCCCCAGTGCGATATACATTATATACGTAAAAAACTACAAATAAATTTTACAAACAAAACCAATTTTAGAATATGATCAACTCCATAATATTCACATGGCATAATGTTCTAGAATGGGTGAGCCAAATTGCTCTACAATACAGGTGCCTCTCAAAAGCAGGCAATCTTTGATAACACAAGTCGGATATTCAAATTACTTTGATAACACAAGTATATTGCTACTGTTTAAAATCAAAATTAGGGTAAATTAAATGTTAACTAACATCTTTCAATTTCTAAAAGCAGCACCAATAAGACATTACCTGTTGATGTATACATCCCATTGTTTGTAAAAATAAACAATTTGTTTAAATCTTGGAGTTCAATAATGGAGCGAAAGATTAGACCTATAATACTTCATGGCTAAATATATATGATCAACATTCACGTAACTTGGCTTCCGAAATGTCACTGAAATGGCATAACATTGCAACACTATGAACGTTATGCACCAAAACTGGCTGCGAGTTATCGCTACTTCCAGGGTCATCGCTAAACAAAAGTTCCCGTGCACGCTACCTGTAGGTTGCGCATTATTCAAATACAAAAGCTATTTATTAATTTGTTCAGTTCACTATAGTAAATAAATTCGTTTTTGCATAATAAACAATTATACTGGGATAGAATAAATTTATGAAAGGACCAACTACTAATAATGGAGAGCATACTAGACCTGTTAAACGTTTAAAATATCAATCATCGATTATTGAATAATAAAAAGGATACAACTGCCTCTGTTTACATAATAATCTGATTGCATAATAAACAATTATACTGGATTAATAAATTTATGAAAGGACCAACTACTATAACAATTGAGCTCATACTAGACCTGTTAATTTTATCACGTAAATATTAATAATCGATTATTGAATTAAATACAGGATACAACTGTCTCTGTTTACAACATGCAGATCATCAAAGCCGATTTCCTCTATTAAGACTGCATGCAATCGAAACTCCCAGAAAACAACTTGTATAAAAGATGTACCTGGCTAGAGATTCAGTACAAGACACTAACCTGAAAACAAGTTTATAAAGTATACACATTATTAGATAGTAAAAGCAGCAAAAATAAATGTTAATGCAAATATACTTTGATACAAGACCTGTTCATTATATTACAACTATCAATCATCAATTATTGAATTACATACATGAACAGGATTAACTGTCTTTGTTTACAACATACATCCTCAAAGCCGATTTCCTCTATTTAGACTGCAATATAGAAACGCACAGAAAACAACTCGTATATAAAGATGTTCCAATGACCAGAGTTTCAGTACAAGAAAGCAACCTGAAGTACGAATTATCAAATTAAGCAATGCATTACAAAGGCAAAATTTCGTCCGAAAAACCCAACAATGATGGCACCACATTTCTCAAAGCATACACTGTATTTCCATATGCATTCGTATTTTTCGGTTTCAACCTTTTTCAAGGCAATGCTCCAAAATGGCCCAAGAGAATTGCTTTCTTCCTTCTAAAGATGGTGGTTGGGGCAATATTTCTAGCCAACGTCTATGCTCTACATGAAAAGAGCATTAGGAAGGTTAAGAATGCCTACAAAAAGGTCATCTTAAAATTCTGCATTCATACCGACATCTTCGACCTTCTTTTTGCAGCTTTTGTTTTTCTGGCGCTGCTTGTACACGAGAAATCTTTGGGAGAATTTTTCTCAAAAGTCAACTTTGGTATTCGCAAATCTGCGAAATGTTTTCGAGTCTTGATAAGCATGTTAACTGCACTGTGGATCCTTATTTCCATCAGTCTACCGGTAGCAGCTGTCATTGGCAAGTCGATAGCAGAAATCAGCGTTGCAATCATGATGAAGAGGTTCAAGATGCTGCCTCTGGCATTCTTACCGATTCCCCTCCACATCTTTTCCACGTTTTTCTGCGGACTTTATGCCATTGTTTGCTTGGCCCTACTGCACCAGATTTCATGCTCTCCCAGAATTTCAAAAAGTCTGGAAGAAATTGAAAAACGCCACCGTGCTATCCGTCTATCCGTCAATGTTCTTGAAAAATCCTTCTCAGGCATTTTGCCATTGCTCTACACAGCGAGACTCGCAAGTTTGGTTCTTTGGACCCAATTCGTGCTGGACGAACCTGGAGTTCCAAACGAGATTCAAGCACGACGGATATATATGGCCCTCCATGTTATCCAGGTGGTTTGTCTTATCATTCCGCCTATTTTCGTGAATGATATGGTAGGTAGAATTTATTTTGTAATTGATGGTGTAATATCTATAGTTTTAAATCTCATTGTATGACACCCGGCCTACTACTGCTTATCCCATGACAGTAAAAATTCTTATTGCATGATACCCAGTGATGAAATCCCAATTGCTTATATCTCAAGTGAAAAAAGCCATCTGATCTTAAAGAACAATGGAAAATAATGAGATAGTGGAACCTGATAATAAAAGTAGTTTAACTAAGTGAGACAAGACATGAGAACTAGTGCATAGACCCCAATATCAATTCATTTTATTCTCTACAGAATAAAAAGTCTATTAAGTTAATGATACGATTTTATGAAACTCATAACATTTTTATATAAAAAATTAAGATTTTATGAGATCTTACTCAACAGGATGTTCCATAATGAGTCTCATATAAACATTTCTTTTCACTGCATGGAGATCGAGATTATGGAATATCCCATTGTTATTCCAAATGAAAATTATAAATATTGTTATGTATGACCTTATTAGAGTGAGATTTTTAAATAATAGACTCATAAAGGTTAATTATTAAGGAGAAAAGCCTATAAGATTTAAATTTGGAACATTTTAATGAAAATTAATTGCTAATGACACACAATGGGACCTAAATCAGACTCCAAAATCAATGGGATTTTATTTTATGGCAAGAGTTTTATGGCTATTATTTTTTTTTTATTTTTTTTTTAATTAATGGCTCTATATGGCAAGAGTTCCTTAATAACATTAGTCTTATTATATTGATATTGCGGTCTCATTTGATTCTATTGTTTGTCTCTCATAATCTCATTTTATATCATGTTTCATAATCTTATTATTCTAATTATTTATCTCTATGAGAAGTGTCCCTCCACACTATTCTACGTGGAAGAAATATACAATTTCGAGAAATCTTTTGGAAAATGAAATCCAATTCAATGTTGGCTTGAATAGTCTCCCAAAAATTGGAATGGTTTGTTATGCCAGAAATAAACTATTATTAAGTGTGGATAACATGAAATAACAACAGGATAAAAACTTCATTTTTGTCTAACATTTATTTTTATATTTCTTGTGTGTATTAATTAATATTTACGTCTTATTTAATTTGCAGTTGGAGTCTGCTTTAAACACAGAAATTGAAGAACATCAGGATAGGCAGTTTCCAGGAGCTTATACTTCAGTGAGTAAGCATACAAAAAATCGTTGTGTTATGCCTGATTCTGATCTACCTACTTTCGTGCGGTTTAGGGCCACGCGCACGCGCGCATTCGTGATGATGCGTCTCCCCCCCGTTTTATGTTGCTCCTCCCATTCCTCACAACCGAAAAAGTTGGAATCGTTTCAACTTTTTTCAGTTTTAGTTTGGAACATGGCCGCTACTCTGATGAATAGACCGTAGGGGGCGCTATATATAAACCCTTGCACATGCGCAGTAGCTTTTTGCGGAGACAGTGTGGCCACCTGCCGCCATTGAGTGCAGTTTTTACGGACGGACGTAATTTTTCCGTCCACACTTTTTTAGGTAGGTGAGTATCAGGCATTACTCATTTTTGCAAATGCATAACATTTTTGTTGCTTACAATGGAAACAGGATATGTACAAGACAGATGAATCCGTTTCTCCTCGGGTGCAACTTTGGACAATACAGATGGCATCCAACTCAAATCGATTGACTGCAGGTGGAGTCAACATCAGTGCCTGGTTAATTGCAATGGTACTTCTTACAGTGGATTCCTCTTAGTTGATTAATTATGTATAGAACTTTAAAGTTCGTTTTTTTATTTATGCAGGCAGTCTTGTGTTACTTTATTGTGGATTGGAGCAGTCGCAACTTTAATCTACTTCTTACAGAAGTTAAAACTAATGCTGCCTCAAAATAAGTCAAAACTGCACTAAATTTATACACATGTAGCACATGGCCAAAAAAATGCAATTAAACCTAAAATCACAATGGTCAGTTTATTTCTGTGCACTACACATGATTTACTAGTCTCCTTAAGTGTGCAAATGAGCACCTAATTGGCACCTCTGACAATCTGGATTTCTTGAGTGAACGATATTCTGTTTTATTACCAGTGATTTATTTAATTATAAAAAACTATCGATTAATAATTCGTTAAGTTATGTTTTGAAAATCAACGATGCCATATTGTGTGTGGAATAAATATAAATGCAACACTTAAATTGATACAAGCAAGCATCTTTATTTTATACAACGATAAGTACAACAAAAATGTAATTGCATCATTGTGCTGCAGCGTAGATATCATTTGACGTTACCCCCTGTTCTTAAAAGACATTGTAACGTACAACTTTAAACAATTTCCAATGAAGAGGAAAAAGTTAATTTCATATAAACAGATTATTCTTTTAATTTCCTAATTTGACATTATGTTTGAAGTGTTACGGCTAAAAGATATAATTTGAGTTTCAGTAAAAAATGGTCAAAAGTAAAACCTAATAACATCAATGGATAGAGTACACATGAGTTTCTGTTTAATCGGATTAACACAATTTTCATAACTATAAGATATAAGTGGGGGTCGTTCTAACTTTTGGACCACCCTGTATTGATGTACATGTATATTCTTGCTCATGCAACATTAAAATTTCACTAATAAACTCGTTAACTAAGAAAGTGTCTTCAAATTATCAAGATTTGTGACCATTACAAATGTTAAAATTGTTTACAATTTGCTTAAAATTTGTGGTGACAGCATAGACAAATATACATGTACAATTAGAAGGAGACATGATATTGTAAGAAGACACAAATGTATGCATGGAAATATATCTTTGTGCAGTTAATTAGTTATCATCAGTTTTAGTAGTGGTTGGAACATTTTTCGCGGATAAGCCAAAAGATTTTATGGTGACATTATAAAGATTTTTAATGAAACCTGAACTTTTTGTTGCATGTAGTACCAAGAACAATCTTTTCCGTGCCTGAAGTGCAAGAAGGTGGACATTTCAATGAAACATGCTTGTCAAACCCAGCTTTGATAATTATTTCGAACCATAATAGAATAAAAAAGAGCCAAGAAAACAATGCTGCCTGTTTTTAGATACAAAAATTACACTAATAAATAATTGTGCATATACTGGTGGTAGATTTGATAAACAGAACAAGTCATTTATAAAAATTATATGAAGGAAAGATTGGCATTACTCTATGACTTGCATAGGCTTATTTCATGAATTAATAGCAGGTTATTAACGTGCTGATGCATACCTGATCTGTGCAATCTGGTGAAAAAACGTTTAACAAAACTCTAATTGACGAACAATTAAGGAAAGCAAACACTTGGTAAATTTTCGTACAAATGTTTCAATTCAATAACTCCCCTCCACTACAATCCACGTGCTGATAGGATGTTCTCCAGCAGTCATCCTTGGTGGATTGGTGACCATCTGCATTATCATCAGGTTCACCTTAGAGGAAGCTGGACTGGAGCTTTCATACTGAAATAAAACCAGTCTTATTAATTTCTCTTTTATTTGCTTATAGTGTGATAGTAACATATTCCTCCGTGAATGCATCGCTTGATTTTTATAATTTCTATATCTAGAGATTATTTTTTTTTTTGCCTAAATTGACCCAAGGTGACAAATGCACATTATCTTTTATGGTAAGAATGTCCATTACAGGTAAATTCAAGGCAGATTAGATATCAAGTCAAACAGGGAATCTTAATCTGGGAAAATGTAGTAACATTTTAATGTTGCTTGTGTGTTATAAACATGTACATGAATACAGGGTGGTCCAAAAGTCAGTGTTACCCCATTTTTTTTCTTACATCATTCAGTTATGCAAATTCTGTTAATTTAATGTGGTATACCAAGAAATACCAAGAAAAGTGACAAGAACAGCTATATCCGCGTGAGTTTTTTACACATCTCATGCACAGTGTGAGATGAACCAACCAATTTGTGAACAAATTAAACAAATATTAATTTTTCATTCAGCTCATTTTTATGCTACCTCGAGTAATTTAGCATGTGTCTGTGCAAAGTTCATAAATAAAGTAAGTAAAAATGCTTAAACATGAAAATTATTTTTCATATTTGATAAACCATCAAATCAAATGGCAAAAATACGTTAAGATGTGAATTCATGTATAAGTATGGTGATTATAATCATAATTTCGAATACACGACCACGCAATTCCCGAATAAATATTGTTGTGTAAAATACATATTTGTAGCTATGTGTACAGCTGTAAGCTGTGTATGACAATTTAAATAGTTGTTTTGATATAAGCCAGTGAAGTTAGATTGTCATTTTAATAGTTTGTAGATACAACGAAAACCAGGACACCAACGCTGCCTGTAAGCAAAAAATGTAATTTTATAAAATTAATTAAATATCATAATATTATGGTGTTTAATTATTTATTGTATATACTGAATATAAGATATGGTAGGCGTGAAAATGGATTTGTATTGGTTTTAAAACACAAAATGTTTAGATAATATTATATGCATTGTGCTGTTTTTGTAGTACATGTATTTGTAAAAATGTGTTACAACAATTAATTGTATTTTAAATTAATCTCACTGAAACAAGTATCCACGTTCCAATCGTTTGACCACCAGCGGTCATTCTTGGAGGGTCAAGGGCCAGTTGCATCGTCATAAGCCTTACTTCGGGGGTTGAAGACCTTGTTATATCATACTGTCGAAAAATGAAAGCCAATTTAACGCAAATTGATGATTCAAATGCAATAATAACTTTCTTTAAACTGAAATCTAAACATTATAGAATTTATTTAGAGTATATGTAAAACAGTTATATTATATGGTGCACACAAGAATCCATAATTAACAATAAAGTTTCGATACTTACTGGGACGTAAATTCCATTGACATTACATACGCCTTGGGATTCATAATTTATATCGATATGTAATGCCGACTTTAGCTAAATCAATACAAACATTGTACCTTAAACAAATAGAAATTAACAAACGTTCCGTAAATTTTACACCACAGTCCCATGGAAATTTGCAACAACAATTCTCAAAAGTCCTATATCTTTTTGGAAATTCCATAATAATTAAAAACTAATTGAATATTATGCAAACGAAAATGCAGATGGTGGAAAAAATAATGGAAACTCTTGTATCAGCTACACATTTCTACATTTGAACAATTACATATATAGTTTATAAGATAGCATTGTTTTTGATTTTGAATAATACAAAATACTGTCATTACCAATATTCCAATTCTTCACTGTCGCTCATTAGTATCAATGCTTTAGTTGGTGTCAAGATCTTATACACTATGACTATAATGCAATAACAAAAGCACTCACTGAAGCACACATTGAAAATTTGAATTTAAAACATTTAAAACAAATCAAAAACATTGAATTTTGTCTACCAATTTCATCAACTTAGCAAAACCTTATTTTTGTCCTTTAAATTGGAGGATTTAAAGAATACATTAGAAAACGAAAAGAAAATACAAAGAAAACGAATTAAAAATTTCGTACATTTATTCATTGTTTTGAAGACATTTTCAAAACATTGAAGTTGCAAAAACTTATTTTGTGGACTGTGGTTTACTACATTATATTCTTACCATCGCATTGATGCGGATTGGCGGATATAAAATGCAGAAGAATTGAAACAAATTGTAGTAGACGGTCAAGAACTTTAACCAATCAATTTTGGTAGACATGTCCAAACAAAATTGGAGCCATTGCATGATTGAGAAGAACTGGCATAGGTAAAGCAGAGGCAAAATACCAGAAAAGGCAGCGTTTGTTTCTGAGACCAAATGGTGAATTTTGGTAAAACGTCTTTCGAATTCTTGCCATTTCGAAATCTCGGGAGGATTTTCTTTGAGGTTCTTCAGACATTGGTGGATGTTGAGGCATGCCGCAGCATAAAGGCAACAATAAAGAGTGGACAGAATACGGAGGGGGAGACAACAGGCTTGGTCCGGCAGAGCAAACACATCGACAAATATATTGCCCAGGTATTGAATGGGCAAGAGTCCCAAAGTGCCAGACGTGGCTACAGAAATTGCACAAAGCACAGCAAAAACACTGGTCAGCTTAGTGCCAAAGACCATGAGCGAAGATCGGTGTCCCAACTCTTCCCAGACAGCCTTACTTCTATCATAGAAGACACTGCTAATTTTTCTTTCATTAAGGGTCAAAGACAGCCAGCAAAACAAGCTGAAGGCTATGTCTGTCGCATTTGCCCAGAAACAGATCTTGGTACACTCGATTCTGAATGATCTCTTGTTTTTTAGAACTATTTTCAGGCAACCAAAATTTACGAATAGGGCATTGAACACGAACACCATTGCAAATAAGCGAAAGACTACCCTTAGAAACACACTGATCATTCTTATATTTATCAGATGCTCTGACCTTTGGTTCAGGTCGAATCCAAAAAACCAGAATGCGGCGGTCAAGGGCCAGAAAAGGGATGAAAATTGATTAGGTTTGTTTTCCTGAATTGGATGTACTTTCGTGTTTTCAATCATTTTAGACAGCACTTGATCAAAAGGAATGAAGGAACTATACTGGAATGTCTTCTAATTCTTTGAAATTCACCTACAATATCCCATTGTCAGTTGGCATGGGAACAGAACTGCGGTTTGTCACATCCAGAGACAATACGAACAACAAAATAGTATTAATAGTCATTGCTGGTCACGATATATCCTGTTCAAATGCAAGACGTCATTCTTTCAATTGTCACTATCAGTAAAGAGATAATATATATTATTTACCAGATCGTTACTTCCAATATCAACACTTGCAATTGAAACTTGTAAATTTGCTGTTAAAACTAGAAACACACCTTAACTTAATTCGATAAAACTTATTGAATTTGTGAGTTTGGGCAATTTATCAATGGTTGCCTTGACACATGAATAATATGTACATTACATTGTATGTTCTTTTACGATAAGTATACATTTATGTCTGTAATACACTATAAATCAAAATATTTTAAGTTAACAAAATAAGATGCAAAGATGCAACTTTATTTCATTTATCACTTTTTTATCTTAAGATTATAGTTGTAGTTTTTAATATGGCAAATATATCGAACAAAGGAAAGACAAAATATTTCGTGGACAGTTTTTAATTTGTTTTGATTTGTAATGTATATGACAATTCATCATATAATTATTGGGAAGTTCATATATTAAAATTACTATAATAATAACCGAATCAATGGATAGGCTTTAAGCGACATTATATAACGGTGTTTTGAGATGATGCATTTTGCAAAACATTATAAAAACTGGGCACATTTTACATCTCAAACGGGTTAATAATTATTCCAAACAAATCAACACAAGCTGTTCGCTATTAAAATCGTCATTGTGACCATTATACAATTGGCTCCAACGACTGTACAAACGGTCAAAGTTCCATTTTTTGTACATTATATATTCTAATAATGGACAGCAGTCCTTATGCCTACAAGCAATGCTGTTTGAAGAACATATAATGGAATATATAGCAGTAAACTACTATCTTTCGTAATGAAGCTGTCGCTGGACATAAATGCATTGACCAACAGTAATAAATCTGGACCGTCCGTCATCCCCTTTTCGGCCACAAAAAACACTGATAATGCAACTGCATGCACTATGTTGAATGGATGTAGGAGGTCCGAAAATAGGTGGTAAATGTTCCTTGTTTAGAACACATTGACACTACAAAGACCAGTTGGTGGACCAAGTATCCAGAGGTTTGACCAGTTTACCCTTTTCATGCAGTTAATTATTATAGCTTGCAAAAAATGCCAGCAGCTTTTTTAAATGGCCTTTCTCATAGTAGCATCTAAATTTATTTACAGTTTGGTGCATATCCTTTAAATAGTTTTAAATTAAAATGTGGTTTTATTTTTCATGACTAAACAAAACTTGCTTGTTTGCTTATAAAGTAATTTTTGTAATTAGGCATTTAAGTTTAGATGTATTTTTCTAAAAATGATTAAATATTAGGATGTTTCTTAGGTTTATATTGAACGAAAAACAATTAGAATTAGTCTAATACATTATTGCAAATATAAATACATGAATAATGCTTTTAAAGACAACATTAAAGTTCGTTGATTGTTATATTGGCATTAATCGCTTTATCTACATTCTTTGGAATTCATTTTGTTTTCATGGACTCAGAGAATTTAACTATGATGTAATGAACAGGAACTTATATTAAGTTAAATAGGCTTATCTATACTACAAATCAAAATATATCTTAAACGAGAAGTACACGAAATAAGATGCAAAGATTAACCGCCTTTTTAACTTAAAATTTGTTGCGTTCTTAATAAGACATTTTAAACAAAAGCAATATAAAAGATGCAGCTTAATTTAAGTTAAATTTGCTAGAATGCATCCAAACGTCTTATTTCGTGGACAGTTATTAAGATTTTGTTATTTGCTTTGCAATGTAGAAGTAATTGTTTTAGAAGAGTTATCCTATTATATTAAACCGCATACGTTTATTAGGCTGATCGTTCGCATACCTGATTACAGATGGCTTACAAAATGA